>JARQOC010000001.1:611988490-612021659 GCA_033576535.1 Allobates femoralis
ATGGAAACCTGATGGCAGATAGCTGCCATCCGGCTCCATCCGGCCCCATAGGGCTGTATTATATGGCAATACCATCAATGGGTTTCATTGAAAAAAAAAAAACAACAAAAAAACCCCTATGACACTTTAAACCAATTTGCATAATAATTTGGAACATGGTGCTATACTAATAATAATAGTATTATTTTTATATTTTATAATTTAATTTTATGTCTTTCTGTAGTATAATTTCTGTCCACTAGAGGGCAGTATAGTGTCATGAAATGTAATGAAAATACATTTGTATGTGTATTTGTAAAGAAATATATATAGTATAAAATAACAATATTATATATATATGATATAATTATAATACACATATATACTATAATATATTGTATATAATATAATATAAAATATAATAATACTACTAATAATATTTTTATATTTTATAATTTCATTTTCTGTCTTTCTGTAGTGTCAATTCTGTCCACTAGAGGGCAGTATAGTGTCATGAAATGTAATGGAAATACAATTGTATGTATATTTGTATAGAAATATATTTAGTTTAAATAAAATAATAATATATGATATAATATAATTACACATATAATATAATTATATATATTATATTGCATAATAATATAATATAAAATATTATAATACTAATAATAATATTTTTACATTTTATAATTTAATTTTCAGTCTTTCTGTAGTGTCATTTCTGTCCACTAGAGGGCAGTATAGTGGCATGAAATGGAATGGAAATACATTGATATATAATTGTACAGAAATATATTTAGTTTAAAATAATAACAATAAATATTATATATAATAATTATACTTATATAATATAATATCAAATATAATAATACTAATAATAATATTTTCATATTTTATAAATTAATTTTCTGTCTTTCTGTAGAGTCATTTCTGTCCACTAGAGGGCAGTATAGTGTCATGAAATTTAATGGAAATACATTGATATATAATTGTACAGAAATATATTTAGTTTAAAATAATAACAATAAATATTATATATAATAATTATACACATATAATATAATATCAAATATAATAATACTAATAATAATATTTTCATATTTTATAATTTAATTTTCTGTCTTTCTGTAGAGTCATTTCTGTCCACTAGAGGGCAGTATAGTGTCATGAAATTTAATGGAAATACATTTGTATGTATATTTGTATAGAAATATATTGTGTAAAATAATAATTTATGATTATATCATATAATAATTATAATTACACATATTATATATTATATCTCATATAATAATATAATATAAAATATAATAATCGAATAAGTTCAACAAACTCAAAGGTTTGATTCACAATCCCCTAACTCCCCCCTCCAACGCTAAACCCCCCTGCCCAAATGTAGTTTCTCCCCTTTGACAGAAAAGCACCTCTCCTCCCTTCTGTCACGATCACACCTCACCACCTGTGCCCTCGACCCACTCTCCTCCCACCTCATCCCTAACCTCACCAGAGTCCTCATCCCTGCCCTAACCCATCTCTTCAACATATCACTTAAATCCGATGTCTTCTCCTCATCCTTCAAACATGCCCTCATCACACCCATCCTCAAAAAACCCTCCCTCGACCCCTCAACAGTCTCCAACTATCGTCCCATATCTCTCCTCCCCTTCGCCTCAAAATTACTTGAACAACATGTCTATTCTGAACTGTCTTCCCACCTCTCCTCCTGCTCCCTCTTTGACCACCTACAAACCGGTTTCCGAGCCCACCACTCACCGAAACAACCCTAACCAAAGTCACCAACGACCTACTGATCGCCTTTCTGCCGCCTTTGACACAGTCGACCACTCCCTCCTACTTTAAATTTTAGAATCTCTTGGTTTCACTGACCTCGCCCTCTCCTGGATCTCCTCCTACCTAACGGACCGGACTTTCAGCGTTAACATTCCCACACCTCCTCCTCGCCCTACCCCCTATCAGTTGGAGTTCCCCAAGGCTCGGTCCTGGGACCACTACTCATCTCAATTTACACTCTTGTCCTAGGCAAACTCATTAAGTCCCATGGCCTCCAAAACCACCTCTACACCGACGACACCCAGTTCTACCTGTCCGGCCCCGATATCTCCTCCCTACTATCCAAAATTCCACAATGCCTGTCCGCCATCTCATTCTTTTTTCTGCTCACTTCCTCAAGCTCAACACAGACAAGACTGAGTTCATCATCTTCCCCCCTAGTCGCCCTCACTCCCTTTCCGACCTATCCATCACTGTCAACGACTGCTCACTCTCACCTGTACATCACGCCAAGTGCCTCGGGGTAATCCTCGACTCTTTCCTCTACTTCAAGCCCCACATCCAAGCCCTCACCACCGCCTGCCGACTCCAACTCAAAAACATTATCCGAATCCGCTCTTTCTTTGACCAAAACAATACTAAAACACTTGTATACGCCCTCATCATCTCCCATCTCGACTTCTGCAACCTCCTGTTCCCCAGCCTTCCCGCTACCTCACTCGCACCACTCCGCTGCCCGACTAATCCACTTGTCCTCCCGCTACTCCCCTGTCTCCCCCCTCTGCCGAACCCTTCACTGGCTCCCCGCTTCCCAGAGATCCCATTTCAAAACCCTAACCATGACATACAAGACCATACACAACCTGTCCCCTCCATACATCTCCGACCTAGTGTCCCGATACCTCCCCTCACGCAATCTGCGCTCCTCTCAAGAGACTGTTGACACATGAAGGTGCATACCCTGATAAAGATGTTCCAGCAGAAGCTCATCAACTCTGGAAGGAAAGAGGCAGATTATTTCTGCATAAAGGGAAGTTGTGCAGAAGACATGTGAATCCCAAGACTCATGAGTTGGTCTGGCAGATCATAGTTCCCAAGAAAGATACCAAGATGGTCTTAGAAGCTTACCATGACGGTGCAGGACATTTTGGATGGAAGAAGTTGGAAGTGCTCTTAAGAGAAAGATTCTACTGGGTTGGCATGAGAAAATCAATTGAAGAATATTGTAGAAAATGTGGCCCGTGCAACCTAAGGAGGAAGGATAAAGAGAGTCAGAGAGCTCCATTCAAGTCCATAATCACCAAGCAACCCCTGGAATTAGTAGCCCTAGACCACGTCAAATTAACACCAAGCAGATCTGGCTACGTTTATGCCTTCACAATAGTGGACCGCTATTCTAGTTTCCTTGTGGTGGTACCAGTAAAAGACCTTACAGCAAAGACTGCAGCAAAAGCATACCAGACATACTCCGTTATTCCAAGAATTCTACAACATGTATGGATGTAAGAAGATTAAGACAACAGCTTATCATCCACAGACAAATGGTTTATGTGAGAAGATGAACCACATAGTGATCGACCTCTTAAAGACTTTACCAGCATCTGAAAGGAACAGTGGCCAGAGAAGTTACCCAACTTGGTAGACTTGTATAACCAAGTCCCGGTGAGTTCAACCAATTGTGCTCCAGCTTAGCTTATCTTATGAGAGCAAGACCCAGTAAGCTACCAATTGATTTGGATATGGGAATTGTCAAACCAGATGCAGAAGATTCAGATTCAACCAATTGGCATGCTCTACATAAACAGAAGTATCTGAAAGTCCAAGAATGTGTAGAAAGAAGTCTCCAGCAAGCAAGAAAGAAGCAATAAAGGACATTCAACCATGCTTCAGCAGCTCCTTTGCAACCTGGTGAACAAGTTTTAAAAAGGAACAGAAGGACTCACAAATTGGATGACCAATGGGAACCAACACCTTACACAGTTCTCCCATCAAACTTTGACAACACAAAAGTATGTTTAATCAGCAAAGATGGAGGCAAGACATCCTCAGCAGTATCCAGAGACTACTTGAAGTTGTGTCCTGAAACCCTGAACACACCAGAAGATCCTGTAACCATACCAGATGAACCTAAGAAAGAAGAAGATGTGTTCCATACAGTCTTAGGAGATTTTCAAAAAACCTGGACAAACTATCATGGAGCAGTATTAGTCCCAATACTTGCATTTTATCAAGTATTGGTACCTGAACCAGTGCCTGCACTACCACCTGAACCTGTGCAGCAACAAGAAGTCTTCCCAAGATTAGAAGAACTGGAAGTTGAACCCGTAGAGGAAGAACAGGAAGAACAGATTCCTGAGCCCAGTGAACTTGCCAGTCCTGTTAGATTTCCATCCCTATCAGAACTAGAAACACAAGAAAGATATACTTCTGCACATAGCCTAGCACTGAGTACGCCTGGTACACTTGTAGTAAGGAGATCACTACGTAGTACACAGGGTCAGTTACCAACTCGCTACAAAGATTAGAAGTTAAAAAGTAGAATACCAGTAATGTACATATGTTTTAGTGTAAATACAGTAAGAATAGAACCCGGTAAACGTAGTGTGGGTCATTCCATGTCAAGTGAACCAATGAATATTACCTCTATATTTTTAATGCTTTTGAGATTTTGTTATTTGATAATAGCATGTCAGACAACGCAAAATGTGAAGAGAAAAATTAAAAAAAATTTTTTTTTTTTTAAATGATTTTCAAAGTTCGGAAAAAGTGCGAATTTCGCTGTTGCCTGCCTTTACGTTTCTCCTCATAACTAAGGCTAGGAATAAGATAGAGAGACAAAATAAACACCAATCTACTCAGAACTATACAGGCTTTCACCAGATATGTCACAAGAGGATCTTTGTTAATATTTTACCCATGTGATCGCAAGCGCAAAAGTTTAAAACGCATTTCCGAAAAATCGGCACGCTTTAAATATTTCAAAAACTGCCCATGTGTCTGCTTTGCTCTTAGCCACATATGTACCAAATTTCAAGTTGGGATCGCGATGGGATCATATTTTAAAATATTTTACTATTAATAGCGTCAATGGGTCATTCCATATCAAGTGATCTAAATATGAATATTTTTTTTTACCTGACGTCTTTAGATTTTTTTTATTTTTTTTCCTTTATGAAGTACAACTTTAGTTAATTACAAATTAAAAGTTTAGAATTTTTTTCTTCATCAGTTAATTTTTTACAGATTTTTAAAGTTTAAAAAAAGTGTGAATTTTGGCCTGGTATGACTTTACATTTTTTTATCTTGGGCTAGAAATAAGATAGAGAAACAAAATAAACACCATTATACTCAGAACTGTCCAGGCTTTCACCAGATATGTCACAAGAGTATATTTGTTAATTTAAATTTTTTACCCATGCGAATGCAAACGCAACATTTTGAAACGCATTTCCGAAAAAACGTTTTAATAATAATTTTCCAAAACTGCCATGTGTCTTTTATGCTCTTAGCCACATCTGTACCAAATTTAAAGTTGGGATCGTGATGGGATCATATTTTAAAATATTTAACTATTATAGTGTCAATTCAAAAATCTTGAATTCAGATCTGTTCAACCTGTGGTCTAAAAGCGTGGGGTCTATATTTATCAAATCCATTATTTTTAGACATTACTGTATTATTTTGATATGTTACAGCTTAGAAGCAGGAGAGGACATATAGGAAAAAGCTTTGTTAGGGCTCAGCCTGAGAAAGCACAGGGATAGACAGTGAATGCAGAGCAGATGATAGGCCAGCAGCTCTGTCAATCATGTTAAGTGTCTACCCACTGCATTCAGGAAGCAATACAGCTCGTTCAGACCTTTCATGTCCTGACATGTCTGGACATCTTCACTCCTGAACAAACAATAGTCTGTACAAAGCCATCAAGGCTGTGTACTAAAATATGGGTGAGTAAATATATTAATAGTTTAATGCTTTTATTATTAAGGGCCAATACACACAGTGCTATTCTTAGGGATCATCATTCATAAAAACAGCCCCATTGATTTCTATGGGGTTCACCACATGCAGTGTTTTTGGAAACACTCAAGAGTGAGTAAATCACTGCTTGAACTACTTTTTATTCGCTGCAATAAACGCAGCATTTATCATTCATATAAAAAAAGCTGCCATTTTTTTCACTAGCGATTAAAAAAACTAACGCATATGTGGTAAAAACTTGGTAGAAAAACAAGCTGCCAAAACTGCAGCGTATATCTGCAGACAGAAAAAACTGTGCGCGCTAGCCCTAAAACTCACTTTATAGTAATACAGTTCTATCTCAAGTGTACTGTAAATCCTTCTTTTTATTACCTATCTTCCTTACTTACTATTAACTGTATTTTTCCCACACAGCAATGGCTGCTACTTCTCAAGAAACAGCATTTTATCATAGACACTGTTGCAATCCTTTTGAAAAAATATGAATATGATTGGCGCTGGTGGCGGCTACTGTACTCTCCAAAGATTGTGAAAATGAAGAAGTAGAATTGACTTTATTGCATCCTTCTGGTCCAGCGCCATCCTTTGTGTATCCAAGAAAGCCAGACATTTTAAAAGTGCACAAAAATCAGATATTAACTCAGGCGGAGCCTAACACCGTGACAGGCCGGACATACTCTTTGACACACAAGGAAATGGCGATAGCTAGTAAGCGTTTATGGACAAGATTACATTTCACCCACTAGAAGGGACAAATTGATAAAATGCCACTTTAAAAACATACTATTAATTGTTTGATTAGTTCATAATTTATAGAACGATGATTTAACTACTGTACTATTCTTATTAACATAGTAACATAGTAACATAGTTTTTAAGGTTGAAGGAAGACTTTAAGTCCATCTAGTTCAACCCATAGCCTAACATGTTGATCCAGAGGAAGGCAAAAAAAACCCATGTGGCAACACTAAGCTCCACATTGGGGGAAAAAATTCCTTCCTGACTCCAGATACGGCAATCAGACTAATTCCCTGGATCAACGCCCTGTCAAGAATCTAGTATATATAACTGGTAATATTATAGTTTTCAAGAAAGGCATCCAGGCCCTTCTTAAATGTTAGTAGTGACTCCCTCATTACAACATCATGTGGCAGAGAGTTCCATAGTCTCACTGCTCTTACAGTAAAGAATCCGCGTCTGTGATTATGATTAAACCTTCTTTCCTCCAGACGTAGAGGATGCCCCCTTGTCCCCGTCTCAGGCCTAAGAGTAAAGAGATCATTAGAAAGGTCTCTGTACTGTCCCCTCATATATTTATACATTATTATAAGATCACCCCTAAGCCTTCGTTTTTCCAAGCTGAATAACCCCAAGTTTAATAACCTGTCTTGGTATTGCAGACCCCTTAGTCCTCTAATGACTTTTGTCGCTCTTCTCTGGACCCGCTCTAGTTCAGCTATGTCTTTCTTATACACCGGAGACCAGAATTGTACACAGTATTCTAAGTGTGGTCGCACTAGTGACTTGTATAGAGGTAAAATTATGTTCTCCTCATGAGCATCTATGCCTCTTTTAATGCATCCCATTATCTTATTTGCCTTTGCAGCAGCTGCCTGACACTGGCCACTAAATGTGAGTTTATCATCTATCCATACACCCAGGTCTTTTTCAGTGACAGTTTTGCCCAGTGTTTTACAATTAAGCACATAATTATACCTTTTGTTTCCTCTGCCCAAGTGCATGACTTTACATTTATCCCCATTAAAGCGCATTTGCCATTTAGCAGCCCAAGCTTCTAGTTTACATAAATCCTCCTGTAATATAAAATTGTCCTCCTCTGTATTGATTACCCTGCAGAGTTTAGTGTCATCTGCAAATATTGAGATTCCACTCTGTATGCCCCCTACAAGGTCATTAATAAATATATTAAATAGAAGCGGGCCCAACACTGACCCCTGTGGTACCCCACTATTAACTGTGACCCATTCTGAGTTTGTTCCATTAATAACCACCCTTTGTTTCCTATCACTAAGCCAGTTCTTAACCCACTTACACATATTTTCCCCTATCCCCATCGCCCTCATTTTATGTATCAACCTTTTGTGTGGCACCGTATCAAAAGCTTTTGAAAAATCCATATACACCACATCCACTGCATTTCCTTGGTCCAGTCCAGAACTTACTTCTTCATAGAAGCTTATTAGATTAGTTTGACAGGAACGGTCCCTCGTAAAACCATGTTGATAATGGGTCATGAGGTTATTTTTCTTCAGATACTCCAGTATAGCATCTCTTAGAAAACCCTCTAGGATTTTACCCACAGTAGAGGTTAAGCTTACTGGCCTATAATTTCCAAGATCAGTTTTTGTCCCCTTTTTGAATATTGGCACCACATTTGCTATACGCCAGTCCTGTGGTACAGACCCTGTTATTATGGAATCTTTAAATATTAAAAATAATGGTCTATCTATGACAGTACTTAATTCCTGCAGCACTCTGGGGTGTATCCCATCCGGGCCCGGGGATTTGTCAATTTTAGTGATTTTGAGACGATGCCGTACTTCCTCTTGGGTTAAGCAGGTGACATTTAATTGAGACTTTTTGTTATCACTGATCATATTGTCTGTCATGGGATTTTCTTGTGTAAATACTGTTGAAAAAAAGTCATTTAGCATATTGGCTTTTTCCTCATCCTCATCCACCATTTCACCCAGACTATTTTTAAAGGGGCCAACACCATCATTTTTTAGTTTCTTACTATTTATGTAGTTAAAAAATATTTTGGGATTCTTTTTACTTTCTCTGGCAATGAGTCTCTCTGTCTCAATCTTTGCTGCCTTGATTTGCTTTTTACAAATGTTATTTAATTTTCTGTATTTATTTAATGCCTCATCACTACCTACTTGCTTTAATTCCCTAAATGCTTTCTTTTTGTCACATATTGCACTTCTTACCACTTTATTTAGCCATAGTGGTTTCCTCCTATTTCTAGCATGCTTATTCCCATAGGGTATATATTGTGCACATGTCCTATTCAGGATGCTAATAAACATCTCCCATTTGTGTTGTGTACTTTTATGTCTCAGGACATCGTCCCAGTTTATTGCACTAAGATCATCTCTCAACCGTTGGAAATTTGCCTTCCTGAAGTTTAGTGTCCTTGTGGCCCCTTTACTACACGTCTTAGTAAAGGATACTTGAAAGCTTATTAAGTCACTAGCTGTGAGCCCGATGCAAATGCATCGGGTGTCTAGAATATGTTTATTGTTTTTTTAAAGATTTTTAAATAAATAATCGCATCATCAATAGCAATAATATTAGCAATAGCATTATTATTAGCAGTAATAGCAGTATTAATAGCATTATTAGCAGTATTATGAGCATTAATAACAGTATTAAGAGCATATAGAAAGTATAGGGGGACTTGCGGCAGGTGCGGCGGCTGAGGTAGCGACTCGCAATGGCCTCGCGGCCATTGCTCGCGCTACCTCAGTGGTAAATCGCTAAGTTTGTGGCCGAGCCTCTGGTTCTATTTTCGGCCAGCGACTCGCAATGGCCGCCTCGCGGCCATTGCTCGCTCGTGGTGACGTCACTTAGTGACAAAGCCACGGCGTTTTCGGGGTCCGACACGAAAATGCCTACGGCAATTATAGAGTAGATATACTGCAGAGTGCCATAACCCCTGTCCTGTATATATATATATATATATATTTACTCTATAATTGCCGTAGGCAAAATCGTGTCGGACCCCGAAATCGCCGTGGCTTTGTCACTATGTGACGATGGTGCGGGGGGGGGAGTGGCGGGATTGTGTCGGGGGGCAGGATGGCAGGTGTGCAGGATGGAGCCGGGGGGCGGGGCAGGATGGAGGCGGAGGGGGGGGCAGGATGGAGGGAGCGGGCAGGATGGAGGCGGAGAAGGATGGTGGCAGGGGGGGTAGGGTTGGATAGTGGGGAGCGGGGCAGGATGGAGTGAGCAGGGCAGGATAGAGCCGGAGGAGCAGGATGGTGGCGTGGGGGCAGGATGGAGTGAGCAGGGCAGGATGGAGTGAGCGAGGAAGGATGGAGCCGGAGGAGCAGGATGGGGGGGGGCAGGATGGAGCGAGCACACTTGCACACACATGCATCATGTACATAGCACACCTGGACGCACATGCATCATGCACACAGCATACCTTCAAGCACATGTATCATGCACACAGGACACACATGCATCATGCACACAGGACACACATGCATCATGCACACAGGACACACATGCATCATGCACACAGGACACACATGCATCATGCACACAGGACACACATGCATCATGCACACAGGACACACATGCATCATGCACACAGCACACACATGCATCATGCACACAGCACACACATGCATCATGCACACAGGACACACATGCATCATGCACACAGGACACACATGCATCATGCACACAGGACACACATGCACCATGCACACAGGACACACATGCATCATGCACACAGCACACACATGCATCATGGACACAGCACACACATGCATCATGGACACAGCACACACATGCATCATGGACACAGCACACACATGCATCATGGACACAGCACACACATGCATCATGCACACAGGACACGCATGCATCATGCACACAGGACACGCATACACCATGCACACAGGACACGCATACATCATGCACACATCACACACATACATCATGCACACATCACACACATACATCATGCACATAGGACACACATACATCATGCAGACAGGACACACATGCATCATGCACACAGCACACACATGCATCATGCACACAGCACACACATACATCATGCACACAGGACACACATACATCATGCACACATCACACACATACATCATGCACACATCACACACATACATCATGCACACATCACACACATACATCATGCACACATCACACACATACATCATGCACACATCACACACATACATCATGCACACATCACACACATACATCATGCACACAGCTCTTAAACTTGCCGCTCCCGGCGCAGCGCGGCAGGCAGGAAGCGGCGGCTCCTTCTGCACAGCCGCTCCCCCTGGCATGGACGGATGGATGGTGCGGCCCTGGGCAGCGGGAGCAAGGGGGGCCCCGCAAGAAGCAGAGAGGGCAGGAGGACCGGGGGGAGCGCGGGCATGACACAGGAGGACCGGGGGGAGCGCGGGTATGACACAGGAGGACCGGGGGGAGCGCAGGCATGACACAGGAGGACCGGGGGGAGCGCGGGCATGACACAGGAGGACCGGGGGGAGCGCGGGCAGGACACAGGAGGACCGGGGGGAGCGCGGGCATGACACAGGAGGACCGGGGGGAGCGCGGGCATGACACAGGAGGACCGGGGGGAGCGCGGGCAGGACACAGGAGGACCGGGGGGAGCGCGGGCATGACACAGGAGGACCGGGGGGAGCGCGGGCATGACACAGGAGGACCGGGGGGAGCGCGGGCATGACACAGGAGGACCGGGGGGAGCGTGGGCATGACACAGGAGGACCGGGGGGAGCGCGGGCAGGACACAGGAGGACCGGGGGGAGCGCGGGCAGGACACAGGAGGACCGGGGGGGAGCGCGGGCATGACACAGGAGGACCGGGGGGAGCGCGGGCATGACACAGGAGGACCGGGGGGAGCGCGGGCAGGACACAGGAGGACCGGGGGGAGCGCGGGCATGACACAGGAGGACCGGGGGGAGCGCGGGCATGACACAGGAGGACCGGGGGGAGCGCGGGCATGACACAGGAGGACCGGGGGGAGCGCGGGCAGGACACAGGAGGACCGGGGGAGCGCGGGCATGACACAGGAGGACCCGGGGAGCGCGGGCATGACACAGGAGGACCCGGGGGAGCGCGGGCATGACACAGGAGACGGGACGGGGAGACGGAGACCGGGGAGCGGGCATGACACAGGAGGACCGGGGGGAGCGGGGCATGACACAGGAGGACCGGGGTGGGGGGCTGGGAGAGAGAGAGTGTCCCGGACATTGCAAGTGAAGCAGACTCGCAAAGCCATTGAGTGAGGCTTTGCGAGTAGCTGGAGGCTATTCTGTGCAAACTCTCAAAGCCAGCGACTCGCAATGGCCTCGCGGCCATTGCTCGCGCAGGCTAAGTATAGAGAGACTTGCGGCAGGTGCGGTGGCTGAGGTAGCGACTCGCAATGGCCTCTCGGCCATTGCTCGCGCTACCTCAGCGGTAAATCGCTAACTCTGTAGCCGGGCCTCTGGTTCTATTTTCGGCCAGCGACTCGCAATGGCCGCTTCGCGGCCATTGCTCGCGCGTGGTGACGTCACAGCGTGACATAGCCACGGCGATTTCGGGGGCCGACACGAAAATGCCTACGGCAATTATAGAGTAGATGATCACTATTACCCAAGTGACCTCCAACCCGTATATTTGATATGCGGTCTGGCCTGTTGGTTAATATTAGGTCCAGCAGTGCCCCCCTTCTTGTTGGGTCCTGAACCAGTTGTGAAAGGTAATTGTCTCTCATAGTTTTCAAAAACCTATTACCTTTGCTAGAACTGCAGGTTTCTGATCCCCAATGTATTTCAGGGTAGTTGAAGTCCCCCATAATAATGACTTCTCCCTGAGTCGCTGCTTCATCTATTTGCTTTATGAGGATATTCTCCTCCACTTCCATTATTGTTGGGGACTTATAACAAACCCCTATCAGTAATTTATTATTTTTTCCCCCTCCCCTTATCTCCACCCACAGGGACTCTACATTTCCATTAGATTCACCTATATTATCACCTATATTATCACCTATATTATCATTAAACACTTCATAAATCACATGTTTAGTGATAGAATAGAAAACAAATTTATATGTATAAATAGGGGTTAACATTTTTGGTTCTTTTAATCTTGTTTAATCAAACTTGAGGATATGATCACCTTTCTTCTTTTGGTTTGTTCAATACATTCAAGTTGAAAATGCTGAGCGTTGTGTTCTGATGATTAAGATGTATTTATCCTGGCACTTATGGGATTTGTTTTTTGTGTTTCTTTTTTGTTGCATATAAATGTTTTATTCAATAAGTTGTGATAACTCATACAACCATAAAATAAAAAATATATAAATTTGACAGGTCTCAAGTTGAATCTCTGCACAAATATAACCAAGAACACAATCAGTCATTTCTTCCCAATTGCCCGTCAATAGTTTGAATTTGATATAAAGAACATAGTCTTGTAACATATCAAATGAAAGCTGTTACCGTTCTGAGTAAAATGATGCCTCTCCCACTTCATTATCTTATTTCTAGCCTGAGATAAAAAAATGTAAAGTCATACCAGGCCAAAATTCACCCTTTTTTTAAACTTTAAAAATCTGTAAAAAATTAACTGATGAAGAAAAAAATTCTAAACTTTTAATTTGTAATTAACTAAAGTTGTACTTCATAAAGAAAAAGAATAAAAAAAATCTAAAGACGTCAGGTAAAAAATAATATTCATATTTAGATCACTTGATATAGAATGACCCATTGACGCTATTAATATTAAAATATTTTAAAATATGATCCCATCGCGATCCCAACTTGAAATTTGGTACAGATGTGGCTAAGAGCAAAGCAGACACATGGGCAGTTTTTGAAGTATTTAAAGCGCGCCGATTTTTCGGAAATGCGTTTTAAAGTTTTGCGCTTGCGATCACATGGGTAAAATATTAACAAAGATCCTCTTGTGACATATCTGATGAAAGCCTGCACAGTTCTGAGTAGATTGGTGTTTATTTTGTTTCTCTATCTTATTTCTAGCCCGAGATATGATAGAAAATGTAAAGCCATACCAGGCAAAATTCGCACTTTTTTAAAACTTTAAAAATCTGTAAAAAATTAACTGATAAAGAAAAAAATTCAAAACTTTTTTTTTGTAATTAACTAAAGTTGTTCTTCATATAGAAAAAAAATGTAAAAAATCTGAGGACGTCAGGGAAAAAAAATATTCATTTTTGGATCACTTGACATGGAATGACCCGTACATGCTGCTGTCGCTCCTTCCCCCATCCAGCCTGGATACTTTCTGTTACCTGTAAGGATGCTGTGCGGTCCCTGACTGCTCTGGAGTCGTCCACGTGTGCGGTCCCTGGCTCCTCTGGAGTCATCCGTGTGTGCGGTCCCTGGCTGCTCTGGAGTCGTCCATGTGTGCGGTCCCTGACTGCTCTGGAGTCGTCCACGTGTGCGGTCCCTGGCTCCTCTGGAGTCATCCGTGTGTGCGGTCCCTGGCTGCTCTGGAGTCGTTCATGTGTGCGGTCCCTGGCTGCTCTGGAGTCGTCCATGTGTGCGGTCCCTGGCTGCTCTGGAGTTGTCCATGTGTGCGATTCCTGGCTGCTCTGGAGTCGTCCATGTGTGCGGTCCCTGGCTGCTCTGGAGTCGTCCATGTGTGCGGTCCCTGTCTGGTCTGGAGTCGTCCATGTGTGTGGTCCCTGGCTGCTCTGGAGTCGTCCATGTGTGCGGTCCCTGGCTGCTCTGGAGTCGTCCATGTGTGCGGTCCCTGTCTGTTCTGGAGTTGTCCATGTGTGCGGTCCCTGTCTGCTCTGGAGTCGTCCATGTGTGCGATCCCTGCTGATGTGGCTGGCCACTCAAGTGAAGGCAGAACCGGTACTTTGCTGTTTCTGTCTTCTCAATTGCTACTTACTTTTTTTACTATGTCGGGCGAGGGGTGGGAAGGTAAACGGAACCCGGACAAAGGGGTGGAGGAACAGTAGTGAAACACTGGAACACGAAGTTGGGCAAGGAAATCGATTGAGAATTCCCTGAGGGAGAGACACAAGCAACTGAGAAGTCCTCGGGAAGGAGACAGTTCCCTGGAGGGTGGAGAAGGGAAGGATCCCCAAGCAGAAACACCCTTTAGCAGAGTCCTGATGGAGGCAGAGACTAAAAGACCAACGGGGCCTTCACCACTAATGGCCGTCCGGGAGCCCAACGCTGACACCGGTGAGAGACTGAGGGAGCCAGGTGATCCCGATTAACACGGGTCACTAGTGGCTGGGCTAAAGGTGCTAGAGTGCTGGCTCTGTAGATGTGGGCAGGAACGCTTTATGCCCCTATCCACGAGACAACCGGCGGGGTGCGGGAACTCCAAGTCCCCAAGACCTAACTACCGCTACAGAGTAGGACAAAGCCATCAGACTAGGGCTAGTGACCCTGACTGGGGAGTTATAGACTATAGAGCCCGTGACGGCAGGACCGAACCCGTACGAGAGGACAGAGAGAGAGTGGAAGGGCCCGAGAGGTTTACAGAGGGGTATGACGCAGAGGAACTGTTCCCATTGCAGTAAGAACCTGAGCCCAAGACTGCGAACTGGACCCGGTCCACTGTAAAGTGTTAAAAGCTGAACTGTGAATTGTGACTGTGAACTGAATGTGGAGACTAAGGAAAGTAAAGGACTCGGCTGACTCAAAGAACTGCCTGCGCACGCTGGTTAGAGGAGCTGCGTGAAGAGGAGAAGTGCAGCATCCTGGGTGTGCAGGACCGTCTCCCTCTGCTCGGGAACCCAGCCCTACCCGTGGAGGGCTTAACATCCCGGCTGCTGTTACTACCACCGTCCGCGGTGGCGTCACGATTCCCTTTTATTTCTTCCTTCTTTTTATTGCTGCGCCTAGGACAACGGGACCCTGACACCCCAGAGACAGTATAGCCCGGTCTCGAGTAACCCGGTCCTTGGGGGTGTGACACATGCATTGGGTCCCTAGCATAGAGAGCTCAATTCCCCTCAGGCATGGCCTTGTATATATATCCACATCCTATCATATATGTCGCCCATTCTGGTGTGAATGTCCCCCATCCTCGTATAAATATACCCCATCCAGGTATATATGTCCCCCATCCTGGTATATATGTCCACTCCTTATATATATGTCCCCCATCCTGGCGTATATGATTACCATCCTGGTATATATGTCCCCCATCCTTGTACATGGCCCCCATCCTGGAACATGACCCCCCCCCCATCCTAGTACTTGACATCCCCATTCTGAACCCACCATGGCTTGCCGAGGAAGGTTGTGGTGGTGGAGCAAAGGTACAGGAGGCAGGGTCCATGAAGAATGTGGGCAGTGGGACAAGGCTGCGGGCCTGGAGCTGCGGGGGTGAAGATGTGCGCAGGCAGCCACCATTTTCCGGGTTCCTGCAGGCATTGGCAAGCTGTGACTACCTCTACTGCCCAGGACTTCCAGAAAATGGCCACAGAGGCGATGCATGTGCAGATCAAGATCTGAGGCCATTTTCTGGAAGTCCTGATCGGTAGAGGCCGAGTCGCAGGTCGCCAATGCCTGCAGGAACCCGGAAAATGGCGGCCGCCGTGACACTCCTGCAGCTCCAGGCCCACATCCTCCGTGGACCCAGCCTCCTGTACCATCATTTCACCACCGCAACCCCCCCCTCTCGGTAAGTATAAAAATAAATAAATACAAGATTCGGATTGTAAGACGCACCCTCATTTTCCCCCAGTTTCTCTGATATGTCAAAAAAATATGGTAAGTAAAAAGCAAATGCACATAAATAACATAAAAGGCTTCATAAACACTATTTTTGATGATAAAAAAAAGCCTAAATCCATTCCACCGCAACAAGGTGCACCCATATCGGCACAGTATTTAACCGCCCCCTAATAAAAAACTTACTTGTGTCAGGAGAAACCTCAATATGAATAAGGGCAGAGAATACAAAAACAGCTGCAATCTGAAATACTAAGGGCATGTGCTCACGATCTAGGGCACTGCGTATTGGACACAGCACCTCCAGACCCGCAGGAAGCCGCGAGTGCCCGCAGGGAGACCACAGCTGTCCTGTGCCCACGATCTGCGGTGGGTGCAGGGCAGCTTCTCCCTACGTGCAGCCAAAGGTGCACCCTTTGATGTCTGGTGGAATACGGCAGCGTGGTGTTTAACTTTTCATCCTCCCTACTCTATATGCACCACGCTGGATTCTGCAGCAGCCGTGATCTGCTTTTATAGTGGTTGTGACTCTCACAACCACACAAGGTGAAGCCCCTGATACCTATTTAGGTCATATTTTATCTCTCAGACCCTTCATCCTCCCTACTTTAATTTTCCGAGATAATGATCTTTGGGTTTTCATTAATCATCAACATTAACAGAAATAAACACATAAAATAGATCCCTCTGTGTGTAATGACTCTATGTAATATATGTGTGTTACTTTATGTATTGAATTACTCAAATAAATTAACTTTTTGGTGATATTCTAATTCATTGAGATGCATTGGTATTACTATGTATAGTGTAATTTATTAGATGCAGTTATTTGTGTAGTAATGGTCACTATGTGACACGTTATATCAGCTCTGGCCACGTTCCAATGTACAGAGATTTAGTGTCAGCAGACAAACAACTACACACGTCCAGGCTGTTTGTTGGATTTCACTTTTCCTTCTGTGATAAGTCACCCGTGTCCTATGTGAGTTATGGAGAACATAGACTTCTTCATTGTCCCTATGATTCTATCCTGAGCACATCGGAGCTGTGAGTCACAACGATCCGCAGATTACAGGATCATGTCCCCGGCATTCCTCATACTCATATACAATGTTACCTCATGTATTATAAAAGCCATGATAATAACATACAGCTCAGATAATAATTAGGATCTATAGGGCTGAGGGGCACATGAGAGACCGTGACTGTTGTGAAGGCCGAACCAGTAGGCTCAACTTAGTTCTCCTCAATATTAATATTAACATAATATTCATAATATTATATATTGATGTTGATTGTATTACTCAGCTCTAGGTATGCTCACACAGTATGAACCACATACATGCCCCTATATACAGCCTGATCTACACATAGCCCCCTATATACAGTGTGAGCCCCTACATAGTCCTCTATATAAAGCATCAGATTCACACAACCCCCATTTACCGTATGAGCAACATTATATATAGTATGAGCCACCACACACTCCCCCCATATTCAGTAAGAGCCCACACACAGTCCTCTTATATGCAATAGGAGCCCCCACACAGTCCTCCGATATGCAGTGTGAGCCCCCACACAGTCCTCCGATATACAGTTTGAGCCCCCACATAATTTTCTATATACAGTATGAGTCCCCACACAGTCCCCCTGTATACAGTATGAGCCCCCACACAGTCATATATACAGTATGAGCCCCTACATAGCTCCTATATACAGTATGAGCTCTTACATAACCCCCTATATACAGTATGAGTCCCCACACAGTCCACAATATACAGTATGAACCTTCACATAGCCTCTTTATACATAGTATGGGCACCCATATAGTCCCTCTATATACAGTACACTATGAGCCCTCACATATCCCCAATATACAGTATGAGCCCCCACACAGCCCACAATATACAGTATGAACCCTCATATAGCCTCCTTATACATAGTATGAACCACTACACAGTCCCTCTCTAAACAGTACAGTATGAGCCCTCACACAACCCCACTATACAGTGTGAGCCCCCACACAGTCCCCCTATTACAGTATGAGCCCCCACACAGTGCTTAATATACTGAATGAGCCCCCACACAGTCCCCCATATGTAGTATGAGCCCACACACAGACCCAATTTACAGTATGAACCCCTACACAGTCCCGACTACCCCTATATATAGTATGAGCCCCTTATATATAATAATGCATAATAATAGAATAAATGAGGTACAGGAGTTCAATGCAGAATGTGCTGAATAGTATTATGAAATATTATTATGTTCTATCTAAATACATTGATTAGTGTATCATATTAATGATTAAAGCTTGATGTTCACATTGTACTGCAATAAATTTATCTCTTAAACATTAGCCAAGTATAAGGGAGTCGGAGTTAGAGTCAGGGACATTGAAAAGTCAGAGATGGAGGTTACTGTCTCCACAGCCCTGGTCCCCCTATATACAGTGTGAACCCCCATACAGCCCCCCATATACGGTATAGGCTCCCACACAGTCATCCTATATACAGAATCAACCCACACAGCCCCCTATATACAGTATAAGCCCCCACACAGTTTCCTATTTACAGTATGAGCTCCCACAGTACCCCTATATACAATATGAGCCCCCACACAGCCCCATATACAGTATGAGCCCCCACTTAATTTCCTATATACAGTATAAGCCCCTACATAGCCCCAATATACATTATGAGCTCCTACATTCCCACCTATATTCATTATTAGCCCCCATATAGTCCACCTACATACAGTATTAACCCCCATAGCCCCCAATATACAGTATGAGCTCCCACACAGTCCCCCTATATACAGTATGAGCCCCCACATAGCCTCCTATATATAGTATGAGCCCCCAATATTCAGTAAGAGCCCCTATATAACCACTTATATACAGTATTAGCCCCCACATAGCCCCCATATACAATATGAGCCCCCAGAGCCCTATATACAGTATGAGCCTTCACATAGCTTCTTTATACACAGGCATCAGGAGGTGAAATCCAGCAACAACGTCCAAAAGGTTAATTTAAAACTTCATGATTCTTAAAACCATAATGAGAAGACGGGTCACAGAGTCGATAATTCCATCAACAAGTTTAGAACGTGAGAGTCCTTAGTCACAGTGTGAAGCAATTACACAGGTGTCTGCATTATATCAAGGGAAAAAACAGGGGGGAAGTGACATATAAAAATCACAACAGACAAATCCTACATCAGAAAAAGTCCATACTTTAGGTCACTAGTAAATAATACAGTTGAGCATTAACATAATATGAATAGAAAAGAGAAAAATTAATTATGATAAATGCAAAATAAATCAGATTTTAAATGTAACCCATTGTGAGTGCGTGAGTATAAATTACAAATCCAGAAAGCCTCACTGTGATGAAGAAGAATCTGCAGCTTTTACCCCTCTTTTAGGTAAAACAAAACTTCCAATGGCCATTACTACTATTATTACTACTATTACTACTACTACTACTACTATTACTACTACTACTACTATTACTACTACTAATATTAATAATAATAATAAATTCACACTGGCCACTGGGGCAATTTTAGCTTTGTACTGCCTGTCCTTGCAGGAAGAGTTTTCAGCAGGCTAATTATCAGCAGAGGCAGGATTACAGGTAACACCTCTATATAACAAAGGATCCACCAAGCACAATAGGTAATTTCACAGCTCCCCTTCTCTACTCAATGACCTTCGCACACACTCATTAGGTGCTTCAATACAAAAGATAGGGTCCGTTCAATGCAGCTAATATATGTGTTTTTTGCCCTGAAACAACAGGAAGTTTAAAAGTCCAAAAAAGAGCTCCAGTTGCCAGTGTGAAAATGGTAACATTTCTCATTTTTGTTTTTAATCCAGATGGTGATATGGAAAAACAACATTGCCATAAAAACAAATAAAGGTACATACAACACGAAAATCTGATTTCACCAATATATCACATTCCCTTTAAGTTTTTTTTTTTTGCATTTCATTGGCCGCTCCTATCTCTGACGGATTTCTTCTTTTTTTTCATCCTAATGATGGTCGGTTTCACTATCATTGAGTGTTTCTCTGATTGAATGTTGTGGGATCACAGCAACAGTTTCCAAATGCAAATGCCACAGCTAGAATGAGCTCCAGACCTTTTACCTGCATAAGGCACAGTTTTTTTGGTTCTGAAACTTTCCGCACCAAATCTGCATCCTTTGTCAGTAAAACGCACCAAAATCTGAAAATGATGCACTTGTGCAGCATTTTTCAGTGTGCATTTCCAGGTTGCTGAAATTGTGCGTGTGTGTGAAAGAGAATATCAGAAATAAAATCCAATTGTTTCCAGACGTTGTATAATTAGTAAATTGCCTCCACCTGTGTGTAATGTCTTCTCATTATAACTACAGCTGTTCTTTGAATGCCTCAGGGGTTTATGTGAGAACATTAGAGATCAAACAGCATCATGGAAACCAAGGAACACACCGGACAGGTCAGGGATAAAGTTGTGGAGAAGACTGAAGCAGGGTTAGGTTATAAAAAATAGCCCAAGCTGTGAACATCATGGAGAACTGATCAATCCACCATCCAAAAATACAAGGAGACCAAACCAACTGCAAACCTACATGCATGGCGGTCCACCGAGACTGGAAAAAGAAAGAGAGAAGAGCTGAGAGGCCCCTGGAGGAGTCACAGAGATCACAGCTCATGGGGGGAATCTGTCCACAGGACGACTATTAGTCATAGATTTAACAAATCTGCCCTATATGGAGGCAAAAAAAGAAGACATTTTTGAAAAAAACAAGCCATAAGTCCATGTAGGGGACACAGCGAGCAGAGAAAGAAGGGGCTCTGGACAGATGAAACATTTTTGGGGTAAATGCAAAATGCTAACTGTGACAGAAAACTAACCCTGCACATCACCCTGAAAACCCCCCCCCACCACCATCACACATGGTGGAGGCAGCATCCTGCTGTGGGGAGGCTTTTCTTCAGCAGAGGCAGGGAAGCTGATCAGAGATGATGGGAAGATGAAATCCCAATAAAGAATAGTTACGTTTATGGGTGTAACGTGAAAACATTTGGAAAAGTTCATGGGCCTCTGTGATTTTGTTTTTATACTCAATCCACAAGAATACATGGACATGTGAGCAGCCCCATAGACTGTAATAGGTGCAAGTTCTGTCCATGAAAAAAAACTTATGAGAAAAACTGACGTCTGAATGAGCCGTAGGAAAGGTATTGAACAAAATAAAAGCATGTTTGGCAATACTGTATAGTCTGATCTATCATAATCCAAAAAATCTTTAACCCAGTTAATAAACAAAGTAAAGCAAAATACAGATACATCTCATTGAATTAGAATGTCATCAATAATTCAATACATAAAGTGAAACACATATATTCTATAGAGTCATTACACACAGAGGGATCTATTTCATGTGTTTATCTATGTTAATGTTGATGATTATGGCTTACAGCCAATGAAAACCCAAAGGTCATTATCTCAGACTTTCTGAGATAATGACCTTTGGGTTCTCATTGGCAGTAAGCCATAATCATCAACATTAACAGAAATTAACACATGAAATAGATCCCTCTGTGTAATGACTCTATATATGTGTTTCACTTTATGTATTGAATTACTGAAAAAATAACTTTATGACATTCTAATTCATTGAGATGCAGCTGTATATAGCGCGCACCTCCACCAAACATAGAAGGAAGACGTTGCGAGTTGGAGCCCTGGCGGTGCGCTCCCACAGGTTCTCGCCCTGATTTGCTGGCGCCGATCCAGCTCAACCCAACAAAAACTCACTCTACCGGTTTCCTAAACAATCCAGTGTAACATTCCACATCAGGACTCTCCTGCAGGTCTGGATGAGTTATACCGGACACACTAGATTTCTGGGAGATGAATCCAGATGTGTTGCCTTTACCCAGTAGCAGGTGTGGGCTGGACCAGGGGGCAAGAATGCATTCGCCTACGTTACAGGTTTTTTGGCTGTAAACACAAGAAAAGAAAAATGCAGCACAACACAGTGAGAGCAAAATGATTTTTTCCTTCCATTTCAAGTCCGTCTGCATTTTTACCATTGAGTTTAAAGACACCTAAAAGCAAAAAAAAGCAAAATGAAAAACATTTTTTTACTTTTTTATGCAGAAATAAAAGGCAACTAGAAAAAGCAGCATCAAAAAACTTACCATCAATGCCATAGACAAATACCAATACTGCACTTGCAGGACGCAGTCAGACCACACTTGTGTAGTAAGCCCAGGTGCAGGCTGATAAATCACCTCAACCAAGGTATGGGAGGCGACTTGCCATGCACACTAAGGGCCTGCATAGGGCACCATTCACACTGATACATATGGTGCAGAATGTCTGAAAGCTACCCAAGAGCTTTGGGGTAGCTTTCAGACATTCTGCACCATATGTATCAGTGTGAATGGTGCCCTATGCAGGCCCTTAGTGTGCATGGCAAGTCGCCTCCCATACCTTGGTTGAGGTGATTTATCAGCCTGCACCTGGGCTTGCTACACAAGTGGGGTCAGACTGTGTCCTGCAAGTGCAGTATTGGTTTTTGTCTATGGCATTGATGGTAAGTTTTTTGATGCTGCTTTTTCTAGTAGTTTTTGTATAATTTTGATAGGACTGATGAGCATGGGAATCCGTGACGTGGATCATCAGCTTAAGTGTCTTGGCCAACACATGAACCAATATCCCATCTATAAACGTTTTTTGTTCATCATACAGAGAACTTTTCTGCACTTTTTTATTAATTTCAGGGTGTATTTGGGCCCCTAGGGGGCGCCATTCATCTAGTGGTGCAGAAACATTGTACTGTGAAGCCCATGGCTCAGGCAGCAGAGCTTTTGGGTAGCTTTCAGACATTCTGCACCATATGTATCAGTGTGAATGGTGCCCTATGCAGGCCCTTAGTGTGCATGGCAAGTCGCCTCCCATACCTTGGTTGAGGTGATTTATCAGCCTGCACCTGGGCTTACTACACAAGTGGGGTCAGACTGCGTCGTGCAAGTGCAGTATTGGTATTTGTCTATGGTACTTCAAGTAAGAAAGAAAAGGCAGCAAAAGGCAATGTGAACATACCCCATAAATGACACAGAGCCAGGGGCGTAACTACAACAGGTGCAGGGGTTGTAAACGCACCCGGACCCTAGAGCCCAGGGGGCCCCAAAGGTCCCTTTGGTCTATAGAAAAAGACTATTACTATTAAATACATACAATAATTGGGGGCCCTATTGGAGCTTTCACATCGGGGCCCATGGGCTTCACGTTACGCCACTGCTCAGAGCTCAAAATCCTCTCCCAGGTATAAGGCTATGTGCACACTTTGAGTGTTTGCAGTGGATTTTTCTGCACTTTTGTTATGATTTTATGTGCATTTTCATAAAGAATTGACCTGCTGCAGATGGTTAAAATCAGCAAGGAAACAATAAACGGCAAGAGAATGTAGAAATCTCATTTACCGTACTTTGCGGACTATAAGACCCTGTGCACACGGCGCTGTGTTTGATGCTTTTTTTGACGCAGATTTTTAGAATCTGCATGTCTATTCAAAGCCAGCAAAGTCTATGACCGGTCAGAAGTGCCGTGCCCACGCTGCCTTTCTTTTCTTTGCACATGTGGTTCAGAATTCTTTTTTTGTCCACCAAATTCTGCAAGAAAAAAAAAACCCATGCAGATAGACATGGAGATTGCACAGGGCCTTAGACAATTTGGGAGGAAAATGGGCGTGCGTCTTATAGTCTGAATGTAGCTTACTGGGGGCACGATGGTGGTGGAGCGGAACCACAAGAGGCAGGGTCACTGCTGTAGTAAACCGGCAGAAGCAGGAGTGGGGTGATGCTGCGAGTCCTGGGCCTGGTGGAGGGGCTGTTCTGGTGGTGTCATGCAGAAGCTATTGATCTCCTGGCGGTGGAGTTCAGGGAAATAAGGGTGGTGTGAGGCAGAAGTCTCTGGTCTCCTAGCAGTGGGCTTCAGAGAAATTACGGTGGTGCGAGGCAGGAGTGATTTATCTCCCGGCAGTGGAGTTCAGGGAAATGAGGGTGGTGTGAGGCAGAAGTCACTGGTCTCCTGGCGGTGGAGTTCAGGGACATGTTGGCGGTGCGAGGCAGGAGCCATTGATTTCCCGTCAGTGGAGTTCAGGGACATGTTGGCGGTGCGAGGCAGGAGCCATTGATCTCCTGGCAGTGGGCTTCAGAGAAATGATCATGGTGTGTGGCAGGAGTGATTTATCTCCCGTCGGTGGAGTTCAGGGAAATGATGGTGGTGCAAGGCAGAAGTCTCTGGTCTCCTGGCGGTGGAGCCAGGGACATGATGGTGGTGTGAGGCAGGAGCCATTGATCTCCCGTCGGTGGAGTTGAGGGAAATGAGTGTGGTGCGAGGCAGGAGTCGCTGGTCTCCCAGTTGTGGGCTCCAGTGAAATGTCAGCAGTGTGAGGCAGGAGCCACTGATCTTCTAGCAGTGAGCTTCAGGAAAATGTCGGTGGATCTGAGATCTCTAGTTGCTTTTGCGCTGTCTCCGGCGCCAGTTTCCTGGAGTCTGCTGCTGGGGCATCAACGTCTCTTGCCTTGCAACGCTGTGACCCCCCCTCCTCCCAGCCCCGGGCCTACAGCATCCCCCACTCCTACCTCCTGTGACCCCCCCGCTCCACTGCCATCCCCTAGGTAAGCTATATTCATACTATAAGATGCACCCCCATTTTCACATTTAAAGTACTTTTCTTCCTATTTCCTCCTCTATATTAGGGGTGCGTCTTATGGTCCAGAAATAGGGCACTGTGCTGGGTCTGTAAACTGTGACATTTTTCACCTTTGAACAAGGGACAAACAAAAAAGTTGCAAAAATGCAGCGTGTGAAGAAGCCATAGAGAGGGAGGGAGGGCCGTGTGACCCGGGCAGAAGGGTCCGGTATTTGCCCTTATTTTTTATTCCCATCGCTCCTATCAGTTTTACGTAGTTTTTTACTTTTTCACACCTGTCACATTACTATCTGGCCCTGGAGGATGATGGATGGCTGCCAGTTTTCTATAGTAATTACAGGGACGATTCACTCTAATCTCCTGACTCCTCCCTGGTTAGTTATTTGCTTTCTCTTGTTTCCCTATAAAAGTCAATTGTATCTTTGATCCTATTGTTTAATATCACATCTCCTTCTATCCTTATACTTTTGTGGTTTTTATAAATCTCTAGACATAACATAATTCATATTGCTGCATCTGTAGAAGTCCGATCTATGGAAATGCCGGATTACAGGACTCGATTGCTCAATGGGAACGTTCTACAGTCACGCCTCACTTCCTCTCTTTCCCAGTATCTCTGCTCGTTACTACATTCAAAAAAAGTTCCAAAATCGGGGTTTTCCGTCTAAACATAGATACAAACAGATCCGTTTTCTCCCCCATTGACTGTCAATGGGGACGGATGAACATGTGGTTGTATCCATTTTTGCACAGATCCTTTTCATATCAGTTTTTGGCCAAAACTCAACTGGTACTCGTTCAAATACTAAATCAAACGGATCCGTGCCTACTTGGCTAGAATTAACATGGAGTTCTATGGAAATGGATCCATGTGTGTACAGCTGTAACTGATTTATGACTACATAAAAGTTGATCTGCACTTTCATGTGGTCATAACTCAGCCGAGAGGAAAGGGAGAGATAGGAGAGTTTTACACTCAGAACAACTTCACTGAGATTCTCAATTAATTTATTCTCCGGGCTGTAGTAGACAGCGCAATCAGGGCTGCCACTAGGAATTTCGGGGCCCCTCACTGGCAAAATTTTGGGGCCCTCCTGAGACTCTGCCCAGTCTCCACCCCAGCTTCGCCTCCACCCTGGCTCCACCTCCACCCAAATGAACATATATAAATACACACAATTGAGACTGCTTTGGGCTGTATACACAATAGAGAATACACAATACAGACAGCTGCTGGCTGTATATACTATAAAGACGGCTGATTGATGTATACATAATGGAGATGGCTGTGTGCCACATACACAAGACAGAAGGCTGCGTCCCGTATAAACAACTGAAACAGCTGCAGGCCGTATACATAATAGAGACTACTGCTGGCTATATACTAAATAGAGAATGCACAATAGGGCCTGCTGCTGCTTATACAGGCCATAGAAAATACACAATAGAGAATGTTGTTGGCTGTATACAAAATAGAAATTGCTGCTGACTGTACACAATAGAGAATACACAATAGAGACAGCTGCAGGCCATACTGTCAATAGAGACTGCTGCTTATACACACAATAGAAAATACACAGTAGAGAATGCTGTTGGCTGTATACACAATAGAGACTGCTGCTGACTGTACACAATAGAGAATACACAATAGAGACAGCTGCAGGCCATACTATCAATAGAGACTGCTGCTTATACACACAATAGAAAATGCACAGTAGAGAATGCTGTTGGCTGTATACACAATAGAGACTGCTGCTGACTGTACACAATAGAGAATACACAATAGAGACAGCTGCAGGCCATACTATCAATAGAGACTGCTACTGGCTATACACAATAGAGAATACACAATAGAGACTGCTTCTGGCTGTATCACAATAGAGATTGATGCTAGCTGTATACACAATATAGACTGCTGCGGGCTGTACACACAATGGAGATTGCTGCCGGCCATATACCCATTAGAGACTGCTGGCCTAACGCACATTAGAAACTGATCGCAGTATGCACATTAGAGATTGATGGCCATACACACAGAGACTGCTGGCCCTATGCACAATAGAGACTGCTGGCTATATATCTCGTATACACAGCAATATACTGTATATACAGGTCCACACTATACATACAGTATATAGATACACTAATACAGCATGTATGTACCTTTATATACAGTACAGTGCTGTGTAGAGACAGACACACAGACAGTACACATAGAGAGTACACACATACAGACACACAGACACACAGACATCATACTCACCACCACCAGCAGCTCCCTCCTGGCTTCAGATTCTTCCGGCGTCCATGCTTTGCTGCTGGCTTCCGGTTTGTACTGAGCACGTCAGCCTATCGGTCGCATACGCAGTACAAACCTGGCCAAGACTAACGTCACTGCAGATGTCAATCTCAGCCAGGCTGGCCCCCTCTCTGCTTTGGCGGTGTGCTGGTGACAGGGGGCCCATTCTAGAGGTGATTGGCAGGAGAGGGTGCGTAGAAAAGGTGAGGGGGCGTGGCCTGCAGGCTATCAGGGCCCGCCACCTCTCCTCCGGGCCCCCTCTCCTGTCAGTCACTGCCGGGCCCCTGATAGGAGTCACAGCAATCATTCCCTGTCGGCGGCCCTAAGCACAATACTGAGAATATAGAAAGCAAACAATACAAGATTTTTTTCACGAAACCCAATTGCAAAAGTGATTTGTTGCCCAAAATATATTCATTTATGTAAAAAAAAGGCATCTACATCCTGTAAGTAAAGTGTTTTTTCATAGTGAGCTCTATCCTTCCTGTATATGTTGTTACATCACAGCTATGTCCGGTGCACACGAGCCGTCATCACCGGGTATAAAGGTGACCGGGTCCATTGCTTAAAGGGGAAGTTCCCATAATTCATATTACATTAGGATAATGAGTGTTGTGACTGCACATTCTGGAAGTCGGTGTCATTGTGTATGTTCCTTCCAGTAAAGCTGCGTTGTGTAACGTCTTCTAATAATCCGGCTTTTACTGTCTATCTCCTGAGTCAGACACTTTTGTTTACTGCAGGAAGTAAAACTTTCAGGTGAATTCAGGTGACTTATAACTAAGTATGAGCCAAAATGTCGACATCCGAGCAGTGAAGAGCATACATGTCCTCATCCTGGTGTATATATGTCTTCCATCCTGGTACATATGATGATCCCCCATCCTGGTGTACAATATAGGTCCCCATCTTGATATGTCAAACCTCCAGGAATAGATCCAGTCAGTAAAGGGGTTGTCCGCACTCAGAGTTCTCATAAAATTTCCATTTCGACAAAAGTTAAAAATACAGATCATGATGGTCACAGGTTAATAAACAGCGACGAGTTTCAGCTAGCTAGTAGCTTTAGTCATGTTCTGTATATATAGTCCCCCATCCTGGTATATATGTCCCATCCAAGTATATATGTTCATCATCCTGGTATATATGTCCCATCCAAGTATATATGTTCTCCATCCTGCTATATATGTCCTCCATCCTGGTATATATGTCCCATCCAAGTATATATGTCCTCCATCCTGGTATATATGTCCCATCCAAGTATATATGTCCTCCATCCTGGTATATATGTCCAATCCAAGTATATATGTTCTCCATCCTGCTATATATGTCCCATCCAAGTATATATGTCCCCCATACTGGTATATATGTCCCATCCAAGTATATATGTTCACCATCCTGGTACAGTATATATGTCCCTATCCCGGGCCCATCCTGGTATATATGTCCCCCAATCTAGTATATATGTTCTCCATCCTGGTATATATGTCCCTATCCCGGGCCCATCTGGTATATATGTCCCCCAGTCTAGTATATATGTTCTCCGTCATGGTATATATGTCCCTATCCCGGGCCCATCCTGGTATATATGTCCCCCAGTCTAGTATATATGTTCTCCATCCTGGTATATATGTCCCTATCCTGTGCCCATCCTGGTATATATGTCCCCCAGTCTAGTATATATGTTCTCCATCCTGGTATATATGTCCCTATCCCGGGCCCATCCTGGTATATATGTCCCCCAATCTAGTATATATGTTTTCCATCCTAGTATATATGTCCCTATCCTGGGCCCATCCTGGTATATATGTCCCCCAATCTAGTATATATGTTCTCCATCCTGGTATGTCCCTATCCTGGACCCATCTTGGCATACTGTATATATCCCCATCATGGTATATATGTCCCCCATCCTGGTATATGTTCCACATTCTGGTATATACAGGAACATTTTTCAAACTAGGAATACCAACTTATAAATGTTAAAAAATCTCTTTATTTGTATCAAAGATTAAAATGTGATAGACAAACCAAGGTGAATTAGACAAACATACACATTTATATACATTCCTGGGGGTTCAGCATATATAATTTCTCTAATAATAACATAGAAGGTCATAGACTTTTACCCAACAAGATAACAACTAAGTCGTCCTTAGGGTATAGTTTTATAAGTATAGACGTTTGTACTCTAGTGTCTCGTGCCCAATGTGGGAGAGGGACAACTTGTAAGAGAGAAATAATACAGATTTCAAACCCCTATATGGATTTCGAACAAAGTTCTGAAACAACAGTTAATGAAGACCTTCCATTAGATTACTGAGCTCCCAGTATACATATGGATTAAACCTCCAACGCTTGACGCGTTTCGCCTTCTCAATGTCAGAAGGCTCATCAGAAGACTTTTGGGGTTACAGAAATAATGTTCCGTCTAAAAGCAAAAGGATTGGCAAAACATTAGTTTACAAACAGAAAAATCTTGAAAATAGCTGCACAAGTCTAGATGGTACATAGTCAAGTACAGAGAAATAAGCATATATATATGTGCAAGGCCACCTAAATATATTACATACAATAAGTATACAAGAAATATATAATTAATCTAGTTGGACATATATGCATGTTCCCAAAATTATGTAAATAATTTTTGATGGTAAGAAAGGAATGAGGAGACATACCTTATAACCGTACATGCCAAATAAACAAATTCTTCGATAAGGCAAGAATACCCAAAAAGGTCAATAAGCAATAGATAGAGAGACCACGAAATTTTTCTGATAGAATCAAAATAAACAGAGAAATATATATTTTACCACAGGAAGATGGTGCATATCGTATATGTAAACTAAATGAAGGACTGCAGTACACATGGCAGCGTGCTTACCTAAGGTATTTGTTGTATGGTCATGAATGGGGCATCCAAAGAATTGGACATACTAGGGCATAGATAAACTGTGTGGGGACAGAGGTATATCAAGATCAAGAAAGGTATTTGACACAAAATAGATAGAGATATCAAGAAAATCGCTTTTGGTAAAGAAATCATATTAAACCAAAACACAACGTCACATCAGCCTCTAAAGGCTCTAAGATCAAAACTGGGGTCATAGTAAGAATCCCTCCAGTTGACCAATAAGTATATCTAGCCGTGCCCAGTATACCCATGTATACAAAAGATTTTTCTGTTTGTAAACTAATGTTTTGCCAATCCTTTTGCTTTTAGACGGAACATTATTTCTGTAACCCCAAAAGTCTTCTGATGAGCCTTCTGACATTGAGAAGGCGAAACGCGTCAAGCGTTGGAGGTTTAATCCATATGTATACTGGGAGCTCAGTAATCTAATGGAAGGTCTTCATTAACTGTTGTTTCAGAACTTTGTTCGAAATCCATATAGGGGTTTGAAATCTGTATTATTTCTCTCTTACAAGTTGTCCCTCTCCCACATTGGGCACGAGACACTAGAGTACAAACGTCTATACTTATAAAACTATACCCTAAGGACGACTTAGTTGTTATCTTGTTGGGTAAAAGTCTATGACCTTCTATGTTATTATTAGAGAAATTATATATGCTGAACCCCAGGAATGTATATAAATGTGTATGTTTGTCTAATTCACCTTGGTTTGTCTATCACATTTTAATCTTTGATACAAATAAAGAGATTTTTTAACATTTATAAGTTGGTATTCCTAGTTTGAAAAATATAATAATTGGTACCTCCTAATATAACTAGTCAATCGACTGATAATCTAATTAATGCAATAAATTTAATGGCCGGTTTTCTATCTGCACCACTTGATACCAACCAGTGGCAACTCGAAGCTGATGATGTATTCTCAGATCAGACCGATATAGGTGTCAGTGCAAATAAAACAACAGATCTTAAAAAAATATTTTATGATCTGTTTGTATGTTACAAAAACAACATCAAATCATGGTGGGAGGTACAGTCCTTAACTAGATACATCAAACAGGGGATTATCCCTAAAGGACTTAGGATACCCATAGTACCGGCGGATAGGTCTAAAACACCTAAACTGCTGGAACTTTGGGAGAAAGAGTCTAGAGAGTCCTCAATAAGATTGATGGGCCTTCTTTTGGAAGAAGAAAGAATTACTTTAGAGAGAACTTCCAAAATTTTGGAGGAATACATAAAATACGCACTAGGCTTTAAAGCAGATCCAGACTTTAATAAGAGAGAGGGGATCCTGCAGAATTCTATCGAACGTTTTCAAATTTCTCTAAAAAATCGAAAACATAATAAATTTATTAAAGATTCCGCAGATTTTAGAGAAAATAAGGCGTACGCTTTTCTCCAAGGCCCTTCTGGTAATAAGTCTAGTACCGATTGGGAACCCTCTGACCCAGAGAACCCAAGGACACCAGCAGCCCCCAAAAAACCTCCGAAAAAGAATAAGAGACGGAGGAAACCATATAAAAAATGGGACGACCTCAGGGTCCCTATACCGCCGGTCATACTTCCCTCCACACCGGCACCTACCTCTGTTTCTTCCTCATCAGTACCACCCTTTCCATCCACATCAATATGTGCCTCTTTTTTAGAGCAGAGAGGGGTCCCTTATGGCCTAAGATCACAGAGGGTAGGGGAAACCCCACTCCCTCCCAGGACGTAAATAATCAGGTGATTAATTTATCGTCATATACACTATCGAAGGAACAGTTGGAGGTATTGAGAAAAGGCCTCAACTTTGTTCCAACACAAAAATTTGATGTATTTAATTGGACTAAAGATCTTTCCTTATTTTGTAGAAAACTTAAGTGGAAAAGATTTTTCCATAACACAAAAAAGGAAGATCTTGCTCTATCAGGAATCAGCGAGGAAGAACGTATATCATTGCAGGAGCTAAATGAATTGGAGTCTGAAAACCTTGGTACCCTAGGTACCGGGCCTTTCACTGCTTTAAAGAGATCTAGTAAAAGGATGCCTCCAACTGATAGAACTGATTCAATTGACATCTTCTTTAAGATAGTGAGTGATGAACTTTCCAAAATACCCTCCTTCACTTCCAAAAACAAATTTAACCTCACCAGAATGGAACAAAAACATTTGGATGATTTGTCTAAAAATGACGATCTAATTATTAAGGCCTCAGATAAAGGGGGTAATGTGGTTATAATGGATCACAGCAACTATACGACTATGTGTTTGAACATTCTAGGGGATGAAACGTTTTATGGTAAATTGATAAAAGATCCAACTATCAATTTCTCAAATGAACTCTATGAAATCCTAGTCAAGGGTCTAGAGGCTCATTTAATTTCAGAAAACGAAATGAAATTTATGACCCCAGTTGCTCCAATGATACCCACGTTCTACGCACTCCCCAAGATACATAAGGGACTAGCACCTTTAAAGGGAAGACCAATAGTCTCAGGGATCAACTCTGTCACACAGAATGTGGGGGTCTATTTGGATAAGATTTTAAGACCATTTGTCCTTGCTCTACCATCATATGTAAGGGACACAAGTGACCTCCTGGTCAAACTCGATGGTATTACGATGGATGAAACAACTTATTTTGCGTCCATTGACGTCGAGTCATTATACAGTTCGATCCGACATGATCTAGGGTTGGAGGCTGTAGAATATTTCCTTAAAGCTAGAGGCAGACAATTCACCCAACATAACTCGTTCGTTATAGGTCTTTTGAAGTTCCTGCTGACACATAATTATTGACCTTTTTGGGTATTCTTGCCTTATCGAAGAATTTGTTTATTTGGCATGTACGGTTATAAGGTATGTCTCCTCATTCCTTTCTTACCATCAAAAATTATTTACATAATTTTGGGAACATGCATATATGTCCAACTAGATTAATTATATATTTCTTGTATACTTATTGTATGTAATATATTTAGGTGGCCTTGCACATATATATATGTTTATTTCTCTGTACTTGACTTTGTACC
>JARQOC010000001.1:612021759-612106117 GCA_033576535.1 Allobates femoralis
CCTTCCATTTGTGAACTATAAGGCTGGGGTCACACTTGCGCCACAATTCTGAAATCTGATCCAGTCTTGAGCTGTCAAAAAGCTCAAAACCGGATCAGGAACCGCTCCCCATAGGAGCCCATTATAGTAACCGGATCGCACTGCATGCAATCCGGTTACCGCTTGCAGATCTGCAGCCTGCGCTAAAAATCATGCAGGCTGCAGTTTTCGCAGCGGTTAAGGAAACCGGAGGCAGATTGCTATAATGGCCTCCAATGGGAGCCCATGCGGCTGCCGCAAGGCACATGTGAATGCCTGGTGCAGCCGTATGCTTTGTTCATCCCTGCTGCCACAGGGATGGACAAAGGGTTAAATGTTAATGATAGCTGTGGGCAACATGTCTCTAAGGGTGCCCACCCCCTCTAGAGACATACTGTCCACTCAGGTGGGCATTTGAGGGGTTAATATGTGTGCTTATAGTGATGGCGACTATTGTTGGCTTTTTCAATTTTATGAATGAAGGCGGCGGCTCCTCACAGTAGAGGAGATACTGTACGTAATGTACGTACTGTATGAGCCCCTGTCCTTGGTCCTTAAAGCTTTAACATTAGGTCTATGGCAGTGCGCTGCCCATAGAACTAATGTTACAACACTTTCAGGACCAAGGACAGGGGCTCATACAGTACGTACATTACGTACAGTATCTCCTCTACTGTGAGGAGCCGCCGCCTTCATTCATAAAATTGAAAAAGCCGACAATAGTCGTCATTACTATAAGCACACATATTAACCCCAAAAAAACTCACCCAATTTGGCCGTTTACAAATATCATTGCATTTAGCAGGATACTATCAGCCACCTCAGAGGCAACCCATATCTCTCAACACCGATTTGTGGCACGGCTGGTCGCAGATGCCACAATCGCCCCCGTGTCAAGGTTGTAGGGGATGGAGCATCGGTGTTGAGAGATATGGGTTGCCTCTGAGGTGGCTGATAGTATCCTGCTAAATGCAATGATATTTGTAAGCGGCCAAATTTGGTGAGTTTTTTTCTATATTTTTATGCACATATTAACCCCTCAAATGCCCACCAGAGTGGACATCATGTCTCTAGGGTGGGTGGGCACCCCCTAGAGACATGTTGCCTACAGCTATTATTAACATTTAACCCTTTGTTCCTCCCTGCGGCAGCAGGGATGAACAAAGCATACGGTAACCAGATTGCTCCGGATTACACATCCGGAGCAATCCAGTTACCGCATTGCCGTTTAAAGAACAGATTTGTACACAAAATTGTGTCTGAAGGCAATTGGGGTTACCACGTCCGGATCTGGATGCGGTAACCGCAATTACACTTCCAAATGTGACCCCAGCCTCAGCCTGTGTTCCACAGGGAAGGTTTTGCTGTGTTTCGGGGGTCAGGTTTTTACCTTGGTTTTATGCTAATACAATCTTGTGTTTTTGGTTCCCAGTAAATCCTATGTGATTCAGGAACAATTTGTGCACCCACGTTGGTTTTTGTCCTCTGTAGAATGTGGAAACACCACAGGTTTTACTGCATCTTTGAAAGAACGAGCGGCTATTCTTTTCTGCGTTTTTGCTATAGTTTATATGGCAAATCAGAAACAAAATACAGCAAGTCCCAGCAAAAACTGCAGCAAAACTGCTGCCACGAAAGAGCAATCCCTAGGATTTGCTGCAGATCTGTCTGCACCACAAACCAACGTGTCTGGACAGAGCGGCTGCGTTCACACAGGGAGATTGTGCTGCAGTTTCTTTCTCCAGCAAATCCTGATGCCTGAGTTCTCAGTCAAGACTCCGGACAGACAGTTTCCTGCCATTTTGGTTTATTCTCTGGCCCTATTCACATCTAATGCTGGGTTGCGTTTGCCTTCATTTGCGTTTCGATGCGTTTTTACCGCTAAAAACGCAGGCAGTTTTGGCCCCATAGGGTTTAATGGAAACGCATGCAAAAACGCATGACATTTTCAGCAAACACAAAAACGCGTTTATTGCAAACGCAGCCCAAAACGTGTTCTGCAACATTTTGGGCTGTGTTTGCAGAAAATGACATGTGTTTTTGCATGTGTTTCCATTAAACCCCATGGGGCCAAAAATGTCTGCGTTTTTAGTGGTAAAAACGCATCGAAATGCAAATGAAGGCAAACGCAACCCAGCATTAGATGTGCAACAGGCCTCACTCTCTCTTCCTCTCCCTCTTTTTTCTCCCTCTCTTGCTCTCTTTCTGTTTCACTTTCTCTCTTTTCTCTCTCTCTTTCGCTTTATCTGCCTCTCTTCCTGTTTCTCTCTCCATCTCTTGCTTCTCTCTTTCACTTTCTCTCTCTCTCGCTCTTTTTCTTTCTTATTCACTGTCTTGTACTTTCTCTCTATCTTTCTCTCTTCCTCTCTCTTCTCTCTTTCTCTCCCTCTCTTATTTTCTCTCTTTAGCTCTGTTTTACTTTCTCTCTTCCTGTTTCTCTTTCTCTCTCTCACTCTCTCTTGCCCTCTGTTTCACCTTCTCTCTTTATCTTTTCTCTCTCTTTCTCATTCTCTCTAGTGCTTTCTCTTTCTCTCTTCCTGTTTCTCTTTCTCTCTCTCACTCTCTCTTGCCCTCTGTTTCACCTTCTCTCTTTCTCATTCTCTCTTCCTGTTTCTCTTTCTCTCTCTCACTCTCTCTTGCCCTCTGTTTCACCTTCTCTCTTTATCTTTTCTCTCTCTTTCTCATTCTCTCTAGTGCTTTCTCTTTCTCTCTTCCTGTTTCTCTTTCTCTCTCTCACTCTCTCTTGCCCTCTGTTTCACCTTCTCTCTTTCTCATTCTCTCTTCCTGTTTCTCTTTCTCTCTCTCACTCTCTCTTGCCCTCTGTTTCACCTTCTCTCTTTATCTTTTCTCTCTCTTTCTCATTCTCTCTAGTGCTTTCTCTTTCTCTCTTCCTGTTTCTCTTTCTCTCTCTCACTCTCTCTTGCCCTCTGTTTCACCTTCTCTCTTTCTCATTCTCTCTTTCTGTTTCTCTTTCTCTCTCTCACTCTCTCTTGCTCTCTGTTTCACCTTCTCTCTTTATCTTTTCTCTCTCTTTCTCATTCTCTCTAGTGCTTTCTCTTTCTCTCTTCATGTCTCTCCTTCCCTCTCTCTCTCTTACTTTTTCTTCTCTTTTTCTCGCTCTCCCTTTCTCTCTTTCTGTTTCTCATTCTTCTCTCTCTTGCACTTTCTCTCCACCTTTCTCTCTTCCTGTTTCTTCTCTTTTTTTCCCTCTCACACTTTCACACTTTCTCTCTCACACTTTCACACTTTCTCTCTCTCACTCTCCTCTCTGTTTCACTTTCTTTATTTTTTTTCTCTCTCTCTCTCTCTCTTTCTCATTCTTACACAACTTATCCTACACGCAACTTGTGATCCTCTCATGATTTCCTCCTCTACTCCCCTCTTATCTCTTCTTCCCACAATCACATATAAGATTTCTCCCGTGCTTCCCCCGTACTCTGGAACTCTCTACCCCAACACATCAGACTCTCATCTACTGTGGAAACCTTCAAAAGGAACCTGAAGACCCGACAATCTACAACCTGCAATGTTCCTCAGTCCACTATACCACACAAAAAGCTCTACCCTCTACACTGTATCCTCACCCATCCCTTGTAGACTGAGCCCTCATGGGCAGGGTCCTCTCTCACCTACTGTATCCTCACCCATCCCTTGTAGACTGAGCCCTCGTGGGCAGGGTCCCCTCCCTCCGCTACCTGTCTGTGCCTTGTATTGCTCATGATTATTGTACTTGTCTATGTATGCGCCTTTTCACATGTAAAGCGCCATTGACTAAATAGCGCTATAATAATGAGTATTAATAATAATAATAATAATCATAAATAATAAACGGAATAAAATCATAGATTAAAAACTAACAATGAAATAACAATAATTATTTACATTAGCCAAAGCCAAAGAAATAATAGTAACTCGCCCCTGACGGGGACCGTGGGGCCCTCTCAACGTCGTCTGGGCTGCCAAGGTGGCGTGACCCAGTCCGTGATCCCCTTGTCGGGCGATCAATTTAAAAGGGGGAAAATTGAAAAAGGGATAAAAGAAAAATATAACAATGGAATAAAAGAGTTTTTTGTCATGACGCCACCTATGGAAGGTGGCCAATATAGCCACTGTTGCAGTCGGGCCCTCTGGGGATGGTGGGAGTAGCAGCTCTGCTGGTTTAGCTCTCCACGGGAAGAGCGGGTCCCCAGGGCAACCATAGAGTCTGTGGAGGTAATTTGAGAGATGGGAGACCGGCGGGGCTGAGCTGGCTGCTGGCATTGATCAGGGATACTCTCGGGCAGTATCCTGCTGCCGCCTCGGCAATTCAGTCTACCTCTCTTCAGGTGCAGAAATAACAGTCTCACACAGTGCGGAGGATCAACCCGGTTTACTTTGCTTTCTCAGCAGATGTTCAAGTTACAAGACAGTGCAGTGGCGGCTCCGGTAATCTTTTAGCAGCCGGGATGGCTCGTCCAAGTCATCCCTTTTGTGTTCCTTTCCATGGGCTTCTCTTTTCTTCTCTTCCGCACGCAAAGCTACGATCCAGCAGCCACAGGCCTTTGTTGGGCGACCTGTCTGGTCCCATAGCCCTAGTTCGGTGGCCTTCTCTTTGCTGCGTCGGGGTTTGGTCACCGAACATAAAGACCCCGTTACTCACTGGTATTGTGGTTGGAGCGTGGAGCGTCCTGGCCACCTCAGAGCCGGCACCCAGGTTTCTGCCCAGTCCTTCAGGTTTCCCACTAGTTCAGCTGTACAGGTGGATTGATCACTACCCGTACCCCTAGAACTCCTTCTGCCTCTCTACAGTCTGTATCCTGGGACCCGGAATCAGCCTCATGGTGGTACAGGCCGCCGGGTCCGTGTCCTTTCAGTCTCGCGTAATGATTGAGTTCTCTCCTCTCCTACTCAACTGACTGACTTGGTTCCAACTGGCTAACTAACTGACTGACCTCCTTCCTGTAGTGTTGATTGTGTTTCCTCCCCTGACCGGTTCCTGTCCTAACTTTCCCACCCTCCACTTGTCTCCTCCCGCCATCCCGTTGCTGGGCATAGAGTCCCTAGTCTCGGGATTGGAGTGTGTTGGGTGTGTGTTTGGGTGACTGGACTTACCGATCCTGGTCGCTGCGCCTTCTAGTGGTGACAGGACCGCAGGGGCGCCACAATAGTCTCCACCATTATAGAATAGGGCCCAGTTTAAAGTCACTGTTGGGTCTGATTGTATTCAGCCTGTGGATCCATCCAGTTGTCTTTTTTCAGTAATCTACTTCGATCCCCCTCCCGCCACCTCGTCTCTGAATTGGAATCGTATCTATGATCCTAAATCTGAGCGGTCTCTCAGTGTGCCCCTTATTTAGCAGAATGTTTGGATACATGGAATGTTGGTGATGATTGATACAGGTCTTCAAATCTCAATGTTCTCACCGATAAGGAACAAAGACTCTCCAATGGGTAACGAACAGAGCGGCATGCTGAATAATGGCCTATGTTATATATAATACCTGTTGGAGGGTGTTCAAAAGTCCGTCCTTTAACATTAATACACAGATGATGCAGGAAACATCCCTGTCTACCAGTGCCAGTGAGGGACGTCTGTGTCTCTAACCCAATCTGTCTTCAGAGTGGTGGATTTATGGAAGACATTCCCCAATGTTTCCTCACTATCCTCCTATGCTGTTACTCTCGTCACTGTTAGACTATGTGCCCATTGTATGTTTTTGCTGCGTTTTTTTTTTTGCATTTCTTCACCAAAAACACATGACCAACAGCTTTGTAATAAAAGTCATTCTGATTTTACAAAAGCTGTGTCCACCTTTGCTGCAGAAATCGCCTGCATTAAAAGTCCCTGTCAATTAACATGCTTTCCCCATAGACTCCATTACAGCCCCCCCAAAAAAGCACCTTAAACGGATAGGTATTCACACAGTCCCGTTGTGATGGTGTTTTCCTGCAATTTCCAAAACAAAAACGCTTCAATACTCATCCTTCCTCCATGCATCAGCTGCAGCTGTCTTTATCGATCTTCCAGGACCTGCGCCTGTCACATGGTGCGCAGGATCTGGAAGATCGATAAATACAGTTGCAGCTGAGGCACGGAGGAAGAATCACTGGGGATCGCCGGGGATGGTGAGAAAGTGTCTCTGTGTGTGTCTGGGTTTTTGTGTGTGCACAAACACAGCACAAGTGCAATAGGTTTGTGCGGATTCTGCTTATAGACAGCTGTGTTTATGTAGCTGACAAATGCAGCACAAAAACTGAGCACAGTGGGCACATAGCCTAAGTAATAATGGGGACTCTGTTGGATTTCTTACAGGTTTCCTTACTTATCCATAGATCAGGTCTATCCTGTTCATCCACTTTATGTCTTTGTTTTTATAATAATGTCTTGGATAACCTCTCTCTCTCTGAAGGTCTATACCATTGTCTCCATTGAAGTCTTCGGCCTAAAGAATATTCAATGATGGTAGCACAAAATAATTCAGTGCAGACAATGGTAGAGAAATTCAGAGAGAGAGGTTATCCCAAGACATTATTATAAAAACAAAGACATAAAGTGGATGAACAGGATAGACCTGATCTATGGAAAAGTAAGGAAACCGGTAAGAAATCCAACAGGGTCCCCATTGTCACCACTTACTGCGATGACAGTGTGGCGCCCTGCAACGAGTGCATCACAGGAGGGTATTGCAGCCATAAATGCAGCCGCAATATTCTCCGACCCAGCAGTTATCTGGTTAACTGAGAGATCCAAAACCCTGCATGCATCACTTAACATAGAGGGCCAATCCAAGGTCCTGGTGGGCGGAGTGCAAGGGTAGTGTAGGAGAAGTACAGACACTTAGACTAGAGAGTCTGGGAGAGTCTGAAGAGGAGTCTAGACAGACCACACACAGACTTGAACTTGGAGAGGAGCGGGGGCTCCGCACCCCGTGCAGCCCCTGGGCCGTCACCGGTCGGGTGTTAGCACCTGAGGCCTCAACAACCGGGATCGGGCATCACCAACCACGGGTTCCAAAATACCCCCGTGCCCAACTCACAGCCGGTTCACTGGTACCGAAGCTGGCAGCAGTTCACCTCTGCTACGCGAACCAGAAGCGTGGAGGAGCAGCTTCACAGGAGCACCCCACCACCAGCCAACTTCCAGTCGTCTAACCAGCGGTGTACCCACTGAGGGATCCAAGGCTCCCCAAGCATCCGGAACGTACATCTTGGATAGGGATTGAAGCAGCCTCCCCGTACCCGACCTGGTATTCCTGGGCGACAATGGCAAAGACTTAGCTAGAATGGAGGAACACCGCGGATCTCTGAGGGACATCTATCACTGCTGAGGCCACCCGGTCCACTACCTGTAATCTGTATACCATGTACTGCCTGCTGGTTACAGTAAAGACCCGTTGCAGAGACTTTCAGTGTCCGTGCTTCCTTATGATGGCATCCGTCCGCACACAAGGTAACCGCAGCTGCCGCACAACATCTTGAGCAGCTCCAGCCTCCGGGGATCACTGCTCAGCCTGTGGGGAGCGTAACATCTTGCTGCTGTCCATCCCCCGGAGGTTCCGCAGCGTCAGTAACGATTACCGAAACTACTCATAGGTGGCGTCACGAATAAATTAACCCCTTTAATCTGTTCCTACAAGACGTCTTCAGCTTTTGATCTGCACTCAACCGGGCCCCACTACCGGCAGGCGCGGCCCACCGGTGACAAGGAGGAAGAAGCTACTGCCTGTCTAAACCGGAGTCCACGGGCCGGCGGTGAGTCAACAGTAACTGCATAGCCGCGATAGTGAGGAAACACCGGGGAATGTTCAATGTCTTCCACAAATAGAAGAATTTAATCATTGACTTAAAACTAGGTCCAATTTTATAATGGTGGAGCCGATTATTTCTTTGCCTTCGGTAAGTGAAAGCCCGAAATATTGTCATATCTTATTAGAGATATCAGGCTTTTTATTCTCCTCCTGGACTCAATATTCTCAACTCACTAGTAAAATCAGCCTTCAGTGTGACTATAGATTTTCCCCATTACTGAGAATGGAATTGACAATCATACAAGGGAGGGGCCAGCGGAGCCCTCTCACCATAAAAGGGAGGGGCCAGCAGAATCATATCTTAAAAGGGAGGGGCCAGCAGAATCATCTCACCATAAAAGGGAGGGGCCAGCAGAGTCCTCTCACCATAAAAGTGAGGGGCCAGCAGAGTCATCTCACCATAAAAGGTAGGGGCCTGCAGAGTCATCTCATTATCATTAGAGGTAGTACCAACAGTCATCTCATTACCATTTGACAGGGCCATCAGAGTCATCTCATCATAAACAGAGCGAGGCCAGCAGAATGAAATAATTATGATTAAAGGGAGTGGCCAGCAGAGTCATCTTATTACCATTAGAAGGTGGGATCAGCAAAGTCATCTCTTTATCATTAACGTACAGGGTCAGCAGAGTCATCTTATTATCATTAGAGGGCAGGGTCAGCAGAGTCATCTCATTATTATTTAAGGGAGGGGCCAACAGAGTTATCTCATTATCATTAGAGGGGGATCCAGTAGAGTCATCCGATTATCATTAGAGGGAGGCGCCAACAGAGTCATCTCATTATCATTAGAAGGGGAACCAGTAGAGTTATCTCATTATCAGTAGTGGACAGGGTCAGTATAGTCATCTCATTATCATTAGATGGCGGGGTCAGTTGAGCCATCTTCTTATCATTAGAGGGAGAGGCCAGTAGAGTCATCTTTTTATTATTAGAGGGGGAACGAGTAGAGTCATCTCATTATCCTTGGTGGACAGGGTCAGCAGAGTCATCTCGTTATCCTTGGTGTCATCTGCTGGTACTCAGTAATGTATCTGTTTTGCTGTGTGTCTGGCAGAGGAGCCTTCTAACGACTCAGGGCTGATGTTATGTGTATAGAGGTGATACACACAGGTACAGATATACAGTTAGGTGTAATGCAGCATAGTAAGAACTGTGTCCCCACTGCTCGATCCTGAGGAGAACCTAATAGTTGCAAAACCAAAACAGTTTTGTCTTTTCCTCGGCTGCAGTATCCACAGTTCATCTGTTGCATCTTTTTCCTTCACATTTGCACTTTCTGGTGCACTGAGCGCCTACAAAGCTTTTGCATATTTATCATTTGCATCAAAGGCCTATAGGGAGATGTCAGTAAATGTGTGAAGATCGGGGCAGAGGCTCCGCTTCATAGCACATCCCTGTACAGAGGTTTATCCTCAAGGTCGTCTTATACTTCATATTTCCATACATCTCTCCTCCCATCCCATCGTTATATGTCGTATTGCTCCATATACCAACACAATACAGCAAAACCCACTGGCAACATGCATCAATCTACATCCACATAATGTGACGCTGTAGCTTTAAAAAAGAGCTATTAATGTCAAAAGGTCATCTGCTATCTATTGATCCTGCTTATATTACAACCATATCAGATGCAAAATAGGAAAGGTTTTAACCCTCCAGGAGGATGGTGCAGACATTTCTGGGACCACTAGGGTGCGCTCACATCTGCTCATCTTTTCTCGCTGCGGATCTTGGTTAGGATAGACAGACAGATAGATGCTAGGAAAATCTTCCATTGCTAATTCCAGGGCTGCCCATTAAGCTTCATGAATATTCACTGCACTGACCGGAAACAGCCAATCACAGGCACTCTGTGACAGCGTCTGATTGGCTGTTGCAGTCAGACAACATTTCCACAATCTGGATGAGGTCTGTCCTACACCTACTCATTAGTGTATGATAACCAACCGGTATAAAATAATTACAAAAAATGTAGGGTTTCGCTGTATTTTTCTGTCTCAGCACAGATAAAGCAGACAGCTGCGGGCTGCCACCCTCAGCTGCCTTGTTCCACCCTATTTTTAATTGCCAGCCAAGGTAACACTAGACAGCTAGGGCTGGCATTTTCAGTGGGGTAAGGGCTCATTATCATTGCCCCTTCACGCAATAGAATAGCAGCCCGCAGCCGCCCCAGAAATTGGCAGATTCATTAGAAGCGCCAATTTCTGGTTTCAATAAGTGTTTATTAAGGGATTTTCAAGACATATAAAGAATAAACAATCCAAAGACATCACATCAAAAGACATAAGCCGGTAAATCCCAGCGCCTCACCAAATGGTCTAAAACGGAGAGGGGGGGAGAGAAGGAAGAAGCACCAGTTTTTGGCGCTTTACCTCTTTCAATTGCCCTGGTGCAGTAGCACACTGGGTAATATGGGATTAATGCCAGCTGAATATTGTCAGCTGGCAATTAGCCTGAGATTCATAATGTTGGGCCAATGTTAGCCCCGGCCATTAGGAATCTCTAGGTAATAGTAAAAAATACACAACACAAGAAGAAAAACATTTTATTTGAGCAAAAAACACAAACACATATCTGGATTCCATCTTTATTACTCCCACATACCCTCCACGATCCTCCGCGATGCCTTCTTTCTGTCAGCCATGTCACAATCGGAGCTCTGCTTCATCGGAGGCTGCAGAACAAAGTGCTCTGCTATCACTTTCTCCGAACACTGAATGAGAGCCCGGAGAGCTGCGGTTGGGTAAGCAGGGAGATAGAGGTCACCCGAGGACATCTCAGGTTACCATGGTAACTGCTATGGCTACTATGTTTGAGCTATTATGTAAAGTAAATAGGTGTAATCATATGTTGGCGGCCCTCTGGTAGCTACGGAGAAGACTGCTCCCTGGTGTCTGTGGGTTATTGATAATTATGGATGCTTATGGAAGGTGGGGACTGGTCTATAAAAGGGGCTTAAGTGGTACTTGTGTAGGAGAGTCCTCAGTAGGAGAAGAAAAGAACTTCAGGAACGTTGACCAGTGTACTGATTCGGCTTTGCCGCTGATTCTCCCGTTGTGTATGGTGGATGTTAGCATGGACTTGGACGGTCAGGTGGACATGATACTGGACATGATACTGGAAGTGCAGGATTATGGTCCTAAAGCACAGCCCCAAAGCGACTCCAAGCGGATCCCTATGGGAAGTATGGCCAACGGGAACTTGATGAGCGTGCAGCCAGATTCCGGTATGATAGACGTGTTGGGCACAATCCCAGGGGTAGAGGAACAAAGATAAGAACTGTGAATACCCCAAAAACTAACATTTAAGGATTGTGCTCATATGTCACAAGACTGTTTCGGTTAAGGATTACTCTTGGACATAATTGACTCATTGGGTTTTTTGACCCTTACTGAACTCAACGGTAAATCAAAACTTTTCATTGGGGAGCCGACTGGGGCATGTGCTTCTGAGCCTGGACTCGAGTATGGCTATCCGGCCCTGTGACACTGGCATCTCGGCACCCCTCCCATGAGACTTGCACAAATATGGACAAATTGACATCATGTAGCATACGGACCACCACTTGGGACCAACATCTGTTCATCAGAGCAGAAAAGTGCAAGAATGGTTCGTGGTCTCTTGAATAGTCAACCCCATGAATTTCATGATTCCCTTCGTGATGGGAAGCTGCTAATGTCCTGATGATGCCTCTCTCTAATATGAAGTGGAAGTAGAAACTTTATTTCCTTAATTGCCAAAAGCATCATTGTGTAAGATGTGGAGACACGGGCGTCAGAGGATTGTCTCATCCTCTGGTCGTCTTTAGAAGGATCACATGGACCAGGGCTCATCCCACTGAATGCCCAAACTCCCTACCTGTGGGCAGAACACTATTCAGACAACACAGGGTGAGGAACCGCACAATAGTAAGACTTTATTGGATCCCCAACAGTCAAAGGCATATAACACATACTCAGCAAGAACACACAATGTAACAAGCAGCAGAGTCTCACCAGGGATTAGAAAATGTGTGCCTTCTGTGCTTCCAGACCCAACTACCCTAGTCGAGCAGGACCCCACTTTTGGTGGCCACCCACTAAAAAGGAACAGCAACAAGCTTAGGAAGCTGATCGAGAACAGCAAAGTCTGTAGCCAGGTGACAGAATTGTCACAATCTGGGTTTTTCCAGCCAAATCCTAGAATCCTAAGCTGAACTCCTGCAGGATATGATCCAGTGTTATGATCATCTAGGTGGAACCAAAGTACCTAGGCTGATGTCCTTTAGCATATGTCAAGATGCGAAGTCCTTCTCAGCTGGAACTGAAATTCCTAGGCTGATGTCCTGTAGAATATCTCCACTGGTGACTGAAGCAAGTCCTCTTATATAACTCCATCCATTGTTAGGGTATTGTGGTCTTACAGTATTGGTGGAATAAGGCTGTTCTCTTATTGGTTGGCAGTTCAAACAAACTGCATAATTTTCCTCTGAATGATATAGACAGGAGGGGCCGAGGTAAAATACATGTACTTTGCAATAAACAAACTGGGACAATGGAGGCTCCAAGCAGTCTGATAATAAACAATATCCCACTTTCCATGAGTCAACAAACAAAGAACAACATGTCTTGCCAAATTAAGAACATTAGCCCACGACACGCATTGAAAGAGGTTATGTCGTCAAGAAATGTTGAACTAGATATATTAGTTAATGAAAACATGTTGATTTCAGAACAGAAAACAAGAGTCCATTCCTCCATATCTCAGGAACTGGTAATAACAGGAGAAAATCTCTGTCGGTAGAAATCATATTGTACATAGGATCCCGTCCCGCTGGACCTTGTAGGAGCCGCCTCAGTGCACATTATAAATCTATGTATGAATATAATGAGAAAGCCGTCAGCAATTAATTCCTCCTGAAGGCGACCTCCAGACTGAAGCGAGCGCCGCGCTGCTCACCTGCCGCATCTCCAGTCTGCATCACCCCATGTGTGAGGAATCACAATCCACTGACAGATAATACATATTTAGGAGCAAATTAAACCTAAACTTCAAAAATAAATATGGAAATAGAAGAAACGGGAAACAAAACCTTCTGGACCACTATTATAGCACGGTAGTTATATTTTTGTATATAGGGGCAGTATTATAGTAGTTATATTCTTGTATATAGGGGGCAGTATTATAGTAGTTATATTCTTGTATATAGGGGGCAGTATTATAGTAGTTATATTCTTGTACATAGGAGCAGTATTATAGTAGTTATATTCTTGTATATAGGGGCAGTATTATAGTAGTTATATTCTTGTATATAGGAGCAGTATTATAGTAGTTATATTCTTGTACATAGGAGCAGTATTATAGTAGTTATATTCTTGTATATAGGGGCAGTATTATAGTAGTTATATTCTTGTATATAGGGGCAGTATTATAGTAGTTATATTCTTGTATATAGGAGCAGTATTATAGTAGTTATATTCTTGTATATAGGAGCAGTATTATAGTAGTTATATTCTTGTATATAGGAGCAGTATTATAGTAGTTATATTCTTGTATATAGGGGCAGTATTATAGTAGTTATTTTCTTGTACATAGGGGCAGTATTATAGTAGTTATATTCTTGTAGATAGGAGCAGTATTATAGTAGTTATATTCTTGTATACAGGGGCATTATTATAGTAGTTATATTCTTGTATATAGGGGCATTATTATAGTAGTTATATTCTTGTATATAGGGGCAGTATTATAGTAGTTATATTCTTGTACATAGGATCAGTATTATAGTAGTTATATTCTTGTACATAGGGAGCAGTATTATAGTAGTTATATTCTTGTATATAGGGGCAGTATTATAGTAGTTATATTCTTGTATATAGGGGCATTATTATAGTAGTTATATTCTTGTACATAGGGAGCAGTATTATAGTAGTTATATTCTTGTACATACCGTGTTTCCCCGAAAGTAAGGCCCTGTCTTACATTCTTTTGGGGGCCAAAAGTGGCCCCCGGCCTTACTTTCGGGGGGGGGCCTTACATTGGGTGCCCCAGCAGTGTGGCCTACAGGCCCCCTCCTGCTGGGACACTGCGGGAGCGGGTCGCACGTCACGTGCGCCCGCTCATTACATATGCACTGCATCCCCCTGTCAATCAGCGACAGGGGGAGCAGTGCATTATACAGTATATATGGGCCCCCTATTGCTGGCACACTCCCCCCTGTTATGAGGCCCCCACCGCTGCTGCTGCTGAAGAGATCTTACCCTCCAGGGTCTTCTTGCAGCAGCCAGCGGCGCGTCCATCCGTCCTCTGTACTCGCTCGGCGGTCTCCCGGATCATGTGACCGGCCCGTCGCAGTCGCGATGACGTCATGCGCTGCGACGGGTCACATGATCCGGGAGACCGCCGAGCGAGTACAGAGGACGGATGGACGCGCCGCTGGCTGCTGCAAGAAGACCCTGGAGGGTAAGATCTCTTCAGCAGCAGCAGCGGTGGGGGCCTCATAACAGGGGGGAGTGTGCCAGCAATAGGGGGCCCATATATACTGTATAATGCACTGCTCCCCCTGTCGCTGATTGACAGGGGGATGCAGTGCATATGTAATGAGCGGGCGCACGTGACGTGCGACCCGCTCCCGCTCCCCCCCCCCTCCGCTAGCGACCTTATATTGGCCCCCCCGATTGTAAGGCCTTATAATCGGGGGAGGCCTTACATTGGCAGGCCCCCCCTTTACCCCCAGGCGGCCTTACAATCGGGGGGGCCTTACTATCGGGGAAACACGGTAGGAGCAGAATTATAGTAGTTATATTCTTGTATATAGGGGCAGTATTATAGTAGTTATATTGTTGTACATAGGAGCAGTATTATAGTAGTTATATTCTTGTACATAGGAGCAGTATTATAGTAGTTATATTCTTGTATATAGGGCAGTATTATAGTAGTTATATTCTTGTACATAGGGGCATTATTATAGTAGTTATATTCTTGTACATAGGGGCAGTATTATAGTAGTTATATTCTTGTATATACGGGCAGTATTATAGTAGTTATATTCTTGTATATAGGGGCAGTATTATAGTAGTTATATTCTTGTACATAGGGGCATTATTATAGTAGTTATATTCTTGTACATAGGGGCAGTATTATAGTAGTTATATTCTTGTATATACGGGCAGTATTATAGTAGTTATATTCTTGTATATAGGGGCAGTATTATAGTAGTTATATTCTTGTATATACGGGCAGTATTATAGTAATTATATTCCTGTACATAGGAGCAGAATTATAGTAGTTATATTATTGTATATAGGGGCAGTATTATAGTAGTTATATTCTTGTACATAGGAGCAGAATTATAGTAGTTATATTCTTGTATATAGGGGCAGTATTATAGTAGTTATATTCTTGTATATAGAGGCAGTATTATAGTAGTTATATTCTTGTACATAGGAGCAGTATTATAGTAGTTATATTCTTGTATATAGGGGCAGTATTATAGTAGTTATATTCTTGTACATAGGGGCATTATTATAGTAGTTATATTCTTGTACAAAGGGGCAGTATTATAGTAGTTATATTCTTGTATATAGGGGCAGTATTATAGTAGTTATATTCTTGTATATAGGGGCAGTATTATAGTAGTTATATTCTTGTATATAGGGGCAGTATTATAGTAGTTATATTCTTGTATATAGGAGCAGTATTATAGTAGTTATATTCTTGTAGATAGGAGCAGTATTATAGTAGTTATATTCTTGTACATAGGGGCAGTATTATAGTAGTTATATTCTCGTATATAGGGGCAGTATTATAGTAGTTATATTCTTGTACATAGGGAGCAGTATTATAGTAGTTATATTCTTGTATATAGGGAGCAGTATTATAGTAGTTATATTCTTGTACATAGGAGCTGTATTATAGTATAGTAGTTATATTCTTGTACATAGGAGCAGTATTATAGTAGTTATATTCTTGTACATAGGAGCAGTATTATAGTAGTTATATTCTTGTACATAGGAGCAGTATTATAGTAGTTATATTCTTGTATATAGGGGCAGTATTATAGTAGTTATATTCTTGTACATAGGGACAGTATTATAGTAGTTATATTCTTGTACATAGGAACAGTATTATAGTAGTTATATTCTTGTATATAGGAGCAGTATTATAGTAGTTATATTCTTGTATATAGGAGCAGTATTATAGTAGTTATATTCTTGTACATAGGGGCAGTATTATAGTAGTTATATTCTTGTATATAGGGGCAGTATTATAGTAGTTATATTCTTGTACATAGGGGCAGTATTATAGTAGTTATATTCTTGTATATAGGGGCAGTATTATAGTAGTTATATTCTTGTACATAGGGGCAGTATTATAGTAGTTATTTTTATCTTTAACGTGATCTTTTCTGACCCAGTTATATATTGATTATATATGAAATCATTTATTTTTCTGGAGGTTGCAATGTGTGATTGAATTTACATTAATATAATATGTAGAGAATAATCCCTCTATTCCCGTATGATCGACGTCTCCTGGAATCAGTCACAATCATTGTGTGGATGTTCTTCTTCTTTCCTTTGGGGCTGTGGCTGTATTGTGTGCACATTGTATGTGTAATTCGCCCCTGGTCTGGATTAGAGGATTAATGTCCTGTAACATCATCTGCACTTTTCAATTTTCCGTGTGTTTTTAACCATGAATCAGAGAATTATATTTTTTTATTGTTTTTTTTACTTTCCGGGGATTTTAGATTGAAGTTAATAACCTGTGAACTATTTCATTTATTTCAATGTAGAAGTGTAAACCAATGTAATGAGATAAAAATGAAAAGTCCGTATAATGGAAAAATGGGAATTTAAATACATAGACAAGATGAGCTAAATATATCCCATCAGCGAGGATCAGTCATTCACCAAAGCTTCAATTTCTACAGTTTTTCCAGATACAAATTCAATCATCACATGCTGCAATTCACATTATAACCACCAGGTGGCCACATAGAGACACATATAGCATAAACATCTTCCACAGAGTATCACTATATTAGGTTTATTTTTCACATTTTTATACACTATAATTCAGCACAAAGCCATTGTATTCACAGCTATTAAAGGCACGTGGTCCCAAAGACACGTTGAGAATATGGAATAAAGGATCTTAAGACTGAAATTGTACTCAGTCCTCACAAGCTGTCCATGTACTCTATGTGCATAGCATGTAAAGCTGGTGCCGTGCAACAATGTTTCATGTCTTTAGGATTCTGATAGCGAGCTCCATCATATCGCTGCCATCAATCCCTTGAACAATCCATTATTCCCAGCTTTTCTTCTAGACATCCAGAATGTGATGCTAGTCACTACTAATAGCTAGGGTATTACACAGTCACTATATACATGAGTATAGACAGCAGCAAAGTCAAATAATCCAGGGTCAGGTTCCAGGAGAGCTCATAGTATTCAGGGAGTAGACGGAGACATAGTCATGCAATGGTCCAGGGTCAGGTTCCAGGAGAGCTCGTAGTATACAGGGAGTAGACAGAGACATAGTCATGCAATGGTCCAAGGTAAGGTTTCCAGGTGAGCATGTAGTATTCAGGGAATAGACAGAGATGTAGTCATGCAATGATTTAAGGTAATGTTTCCAGGAGAGCTCATAGTATTCAGGGAGTAGACAGAGATATAATCATGCAGTGGTACAGGGTCAGGTTTCCAGGAGTGTATGTAGTATTCAGGGAAAAGACAGAGATGCAGTCATGCAATGATCCGGGGTAAGGTTTCCAGGAGAGCACATAATATTCAAGGAGAAGACAGACATGTGGTTATGCAATGGTTCAGGGTAATGTTTCCAGAAGAGCTCATAGTATTCAAGAAGAAGACAGAGATGTAGTCATACAACGGTTCAGGATAAGGCTTCCAAGAGAGCTCATAGTATTCAAGGAGTAGACAGAAGTGGTCATCCAACGATCCAGGGTCAGTCAGGTTTCCAGGATAGCATGAAGATAATTCAGGGATTCAACAGAGGTATAGTCAGGTCATGGGCCAGGGGTCAAAATATCAGGAAATCACAACAAGTACAGGGAGCAGACAAAAGGGAACTCAGGCAACATCCGGGGTCAGATAACAGAGATCAGAGCAAACATAAGAATACTGGCCACACAGCACATAGAATGTATGACTGGCAGAAGCTGCTCAGTAAAGGAGCAGAGCAATCACAAGGAGGATGGAACACCTGAGCAACCCAACACCTCCCAGAGCCAGGATGGAAGCCTCCATTGTGAATCAACTACTGACAGTTCAGCACATCAGATACCAAACACAGCAGTAACTCATTGCATCCAAGACACACTGCATGGAGGAATTGTAATACATAAATCTGAAGTGAAAATTAGAGTAAGTTATATTATTCTGCAAGGAAAGATAATAAATACAAATAATACAGTCAGGCATAGCACTGCCTCCAGCACCACCCCGAATAGCCGGCCCACGCCTAACTAGATTGACAAGACTTTCCATATACTCACATAGGGAGAGACCTGTCAATCATATAGAGGAAGGAGAGGAGAAGCTGGCTCCATCTAATATATAATCACCAATAATATGTGTCACAGACGTCCGGAACTTATGTCGCTATCCCACAATGCACCGCGGCACCATTGTGGGATAGCGACACAGGCGACAGAGGTCAAAGTGACACAAATGCCACTGCACCATCAGGAGATCAGCGGCACTAGCTCCCGACGGTAGCCACGGCTCATCATCCGCCGCACGGAGGTCAGCGGTGACGCAGCCGTGAGATGAGCGGCGCAAGCTGCTCATATCCCGGCTGCTCGCAGCAGAAGTGCCCCGACCGCCATATAGGAACACCCAAGTTCCGATATAGCGGCTGGGATTCAAATCCACCGCCAAGGCGTGTCAAGTGCCAACAGCGCTGATTGGTCATCTACGACCTATCAGTGCGTGATTTAAATCGCGCTTCGCTGATTGATCGCTGCAATTCACGGCGATCAATCAGTGAAGTGGCTCGCGCCTTGGCGGGAGATTTGAATCCCGCGCAGCTCAGGAAATCATGACCACTGCTCCTGTTAGCACCACTAAGGATACACAGATGTTCATTCCTCTGCACTCCTGATACAATAGCATCGGGCCTATTTCTAGTTACATATAATCGTAGTCACCTTACGTCAGGCTAGCAATATAAAGGATGTTTCCTCCTCAACTCTACAGAATGTACAGCACATCTCTATATTACACCGCCGTCTGTCTGATTGTTCTCGCCTGTGGTTCCATCAGTCTTCTGTCAGGCTCCTATTAATGGTTTCAGCACCACAGACAGTGACACATTGTGTATTGGGCACAGACTGTGAGCTCTCTATCAGTATGTTTTTTGGGGGATTGTGGGAGCAAACCTATGCAACCACAGGGAGAGTATACTAACTGCTGCAGATGTTGTCCTTGATGAGATTTGAACCCATGACCTTAGCACTGCAAAGCAACACTGCTAACCACTGAATTATATTATAGTCCTAAATGCTGAGCCACCATACAATGCTAACCACTGAGCCACCATACAGTGCTAACCACTGAGCCACCATACAGTGCTAACCACTGAGCCACCATACAGTGCTAACCACTGAGCCACCGTATATAGTGCTAACCACTGAGCCACCATACAGTGCTAACCACTGAGCCACCATATAGTGCTAACCACTGAGCCACCATACAGTGCTAACCACCAAGCCACCATACAGTGCTAACCACTGAGCCACCATATAGTGCTAACCACCAAGCCACCATACAGTGCTAACCACTGAGTTATATTATAGTCCTAAAAGCTGAGCCACCATACACCATACAGAGCTAACCACTGAGCCACCATACAGTACTAACCACTGAGCCACCATATACAGTGCTAACCACTGAGCCACCATATACAGTGCTAACCACTGAGCCACCGTACAGTACTAACCACTGAGCCACCATATACAGTGCTAACCACTGAGCCACCATATACAGTGCTAACCACTGAGCCACCATATACAGTGCTAACCACTGAGCCACCATACACAGTGCTAACCACTGAGCCACCATATACAGTGCTAACCACTGAGCCACCATACAGTACTAACCACTGAGCCACCATATACAGTGCTAACCACTGAGCCACCATATACAGTGCTAACCACTGAGCCACCATATACAGTGCTAACCACTGAGCCACCGTACAGTACTAACCACTGAGCCACCGTTCGCTCTGCTACCCACTGAGCCACCATATACAGTGCTACCCACTGAGCCACCATATACAGTGCTAACCACTGAGCCACCATATACAGAGCTAACCACTGAGCCACCATACAGTGCTAACCACTGAGCCACCATATACAGTGCTAACCACTGAGCCACCATACAGTGCTAACCACTGAGCCACCATATACAGTGCTAACCACTGAGCCACCATATACAGTGCTAACCACTGAGCCACCATACAGTGCTAACCACTGAGCCACCGTACATTCCTAACCCCTGAGCCACCATACAGTGCTAACCACTGAGCCACCATACAATGCTAACCACTGAGCCACCATACAGTGCTAACCACTGAGCCACCATACAGTGCTAACCACTGAGCCACCATATACAGTGCTAACCACTGAGCCACCATACAGTGCTAACCACTGAGCCACTGTACAGTGCTAACCACTGAGCCACCATACAGTGCTAACCACTGAGCCACCATACAGTGCTAACCACTGAGCCACCATACAGTGCTAACCACTGAGCCACCATACAGTGCTAACCACTGACCACCATAAGTGCTAACCACTGACACATAAGTGCTAACCACTGAGCCACCATTACAGGCTAACCACTGAGCCACCATACTACAGTGCTAACCACTGAGCCACTACAGTGCTAACCACTGAGCCACCATACAGTGCTAACCACTGAGCACCATACAGTGCTAACCACTGAGCCCATCCATACAGTGCTAACCACTGAGCCACCATTACAGTGCTAACCACTGAGCCACATACAGTGCTAACCACTGAGCCACCATACATTGCTAACCACTGAGCCACCATACAGTGCTAACACGAGCCACTCAGTGTAACCACTGAGCACCATACAGTGCTAACCACTGAGCCACCATTACAGTGCTAACCACTGAGCACCATATACAGTGCTAACCACTGAGCGCACATAATCTACCATGAGCCAACCATACAGTGCTAACACAGCCACATACAGTGCTAACCACTGAGCCCATACAGTCTAACCACTGAGCACCATACAGTGCTAACACTGAGCCACCTATACAGTGCTAACCACTGACCACCATACAGTCTAACCACTGAGCCACCATATAGTGCTAACCACTGAGCCACCATACAGTGCTAACACTGAGCACCATACAGTCTAACCACTGAGCCACCATACAGTGCTAACCACTGAGCCACCATACAGTGCTAACCACTGAGCCACACAAGTGCTAACCACTGAGCCACCATACGTGCTAACCACTGAGCCACCATACAGTGCTAACCACTGAGCCACATACAGTGCTAACCACTGAGCCACCATACAGTGCTAACCACTACCACCACAGTTAACCAAGCCACCATACAGTGCTAACCACTGAGCCACCATACAGTGCTAACCACTGAGCCACCATACAGTGCTACCACTGAGCCACCATACATGCTAACCACTGACCACCATTAACAGGCTAACCACGAGCCACCATACAGTGCTAACCACGAGCACCATACATGCTAACATGAGCCACATATAGTGCTAACCACTGAGCACCTATACATCTAACCACGAGCACCTAACACTAACACTGGCACCATTACAGTGCAACACGAGCCACCATACAGTCTACCACGAGCCACATACGTGCTAACCACGAGCACCATATCAGTGTAACCACTGAGCCACCAACGTGCTAACCACTGACCACCACTGTAACAGGCACATCATCTAACCACTGAGCACCATACTGTAACCATGAGCACCATACATCTAACCACTGAGCACTACATGCTAACCACTGAGCCACCATACAGTGCTACCACTGAGCCACCATAATGCTAACCACTGAGCCACCTAAGCTAACCACTGAGCACCATACAGCTAACACTGAGCCACCATCGTGCTAACCACTGAGCACCAATGCTAACCACTGAGCACCATATAGTGCTAACCACGAGCACCTAACAGTGCTAACCACTGAGCACATACAGTGCTAACCACTGAGCCCATACAGTGCTAACACTGAGCCTCATACAGTGCAACACTGACCACCATACAGTGCTAACACTGAGCCCCTATAAGTGCTAACACTGAGCACCATACTGCTAACCAGAGCCACCATACAGTGCTAACCACGAGCCACCATACGCTAACCACTGACACATACAGTGCTAACACTGAGCCACCTTCAGTGCAACCACTGAGCCACTACGTGCAACCATGAGCCACCTATAGCTAACACTGAGCCACATAGTGCTACAGAGCACCATAGTGCTAACCAGAGCCACTACAGTGCTAACCAGAGCACATAGTGCTACCATGAGCACCACAGTAACACGAGCACCAACAGTGCTAACACGAGCACATACAGTGCTAACCATGACCACCATACAGTGCTAACACGAGCCACCTACGTGTAACCACGAGCACCATACAGTGCTACCTGAGCCCTAACAGTGCTAACACTGGCCACCATACGTGCTAACCACTGAGCCACCATACAGTGCTAACCACTAGCCACCATACGTGCTAACCACGAGCCACCATAACAGTCTAACCATGAGCACCATATACAGTGCTAACCACTGAGCCACCATTACAGTGCTAACCACTGAGCCACCATATACGTGCTAACCACTGACACCATACAGTGCTAAACCACTGAGCACTTACAGTGCTAACCACTGAGCCACCATATCAGTGCTAACCACGAGCCACCATACAGTGCTAACCACTGAGCCACATACAGTGCTAACCACTGAGCCACCATACATGTAACCACTGAGCACCATACAGTGCTAACCACTGACACCATAATGCTACCACTGAGCCCAATCATGCCCACTAGGCACCAAGTTACAGTGCTAACCACTGAGCACTACAGTCTACCACTGAGCACCTATAGTGCTAACCAGAGCACCATACAGTGCTAACCACTGAGCCACCATACAGTGCAACCATGACCTGTGCTAACCAGACCCTTACTGACCACGCACATACTCTAACCAGCACCATACTCTAACATGACATAGTGTAACCCGAGCCCCATACTGTAACAGACCAACTCTACATGGCACCACAGCAACACGAGCCACCTATGACCAACCACCATAGTGCTAACAGACCCTCAGTAACCTGACCACTGTGTAACTGGCACTATACATGCACACTGGCATAACATCTAACATACCCCACTCTACCTGACCCCATGACCTACCTGTAACCAGACACATATCAACCACGAACTACATCTACACTACCACCAACAGGCTACCACTGAGCCACCATACAGTGCTACCACTGAGCCACCATACAGTGCAACACTGAGCCACCATACAGTGCAACCACTGACCACCTATACAGCTAACCACTGAGCCACCATATACAGTGCTAACCATGAGCCACCATAACAGTGCTAACCCAGCACATATCAGTGAACACTGAGCCACCATATACAGTGCTAACCACTGAGCACCATATACATGCTAACCACGAGCCACCATATACAGCTAAGCACCAACAGTGTAACCACCTACCACAAAGGCTAACCACTGAGCCACCATATACAGTGCCAACCACGAGCCACCATATACAGTGCTAACCACTGAGCCACTTACAGTTCTAACCACTGAGCCACCATACAGTGCTAACCACTGAGCCACCTAATGCTAACCACTGAGCCACCATATACATGCAACCACTGAGCCACCATAACAGTGCTAACCACTGAGCCACATACAGTGCTAACCACTGAGCCACCATTACAGTCTAACCACTGAGCCACCATATACAGTGCTAACCACTGAGCCACCATACAGTGCTAACCACTGAGCCACCATATACAGTGCTAACCACTGAGCCACCATGCTAACATTTTGATTTCTACTTTCAGGAGCTGCAGAGAGACGCCCGCTTTCTGGTAGACGGCGCCAGCATATTTGACATCATGCAAGGAGAAATAGGTGGGAATGTTTTCTGCTTCCACTTACAGTATGTTTATGTTAGTTAAAATAATGATATAAATGTAATAAATGCCAACAAAACATCATTAACCACACAATGAACAATACAGCTAAAGTTAAAGCTGATTGGTTTATCCATGTGACAAGATTTGGTCTGCGGTCACCACTAGAGGGAGCTCAGTACACACACCACTTGGGGGAGCTCACAGTACACAAACTAAGGGGGATATTATTACTTTTAAGAGCACATGGGGACAATAGAGAAGGAAATGGGATCCAAGATGGCAACTCTGGGTGTAGTGCAGGGGTGGGGAACTCCAGGCCTCGAGGGCCGCACAAAGTGCAGGTTTTCATGATTTCCTTAGTATTGCACAGGTGATAGTATAATCACCAGTACTGGTGATGATTCCAGACTCTGTGCAATACTAAGGAAATCATGAAAACCTACACTGTGTGCGGCCCTCGAGGCCTGGATTTCCCCACCCCTGGTGTAGTGAATAATAAAAAGCGCCAAATTATGTAAGGGGAGTAGAATGTGATTGTGTACACTGAGCACGGCAGGGAAAGATTACTGTAAATACAGGAAATCTAAAATATGGCAAGTACCCAGTGCACTGGTAGATACGGGAAAAATGGAGGGGTCATATAAATTACAAGGCAACTTTATTAGCAATTTAGAAATTAATTTTGGAGTTTAAAAAAAATAAAACTTTTTACATGGGAATTTTTAAAATCAATACGTTCTGTGTAAATGTCTATGACAAGAGCTCCCCCTACTGGTGACTGCAGGCTGAAAAATGGAATCATGTTATGACTGTCTTGCTTCCTTTTGCTGTTAGGACCCCACACTTGTATGGTCTCAGCACAGAGGGAGGATTCAATACCTGTCCTTGATACCTTCACATTACCTCTCTTTGTCCTGTAGGAGACTGTTGGGTTCTCTCTGTCGTCGGGGCGTTAACTTTACATCGGAAATTTCTGGAAAATGTTGTTCCCAAGGACCAGGAGTTCACAAACAAGTACGCGGGGATTTTTCATTTCAGGGTAAGAGGTGTTTAATGAGTTTGGGGTTTGGGATTTATCCCTGATCACGTTGTAAATTTAACAAATGACTGACCGGCAACACCAGTGTGAACAGGTGCTATTGGAAAAATAAACATGACTACAAGAAGATATACAGCTGCTCGCTAGTACACTAATAATTAAAGGGAAGCTCCGGGGAGATAATTTTTTTGTACTGTCCCTGCCTTCCTACATAATGGAGCAGAGCTGGACACTACAGTTCTAGGATCTATAGATATATTTATATATTATAAATCAATAAAATCATATCTGCTCCTCAGCTCTCACCCTTCTCTCAGGGGCGGAGAAAGTTAGCCTCATGCTACAATGCTGCAGCAGTGATAGGAGTTGTGTCAATGATGTGGACCTTAGGGGCTCCAGGATCATCTTACATTACTGCCCCCTCATACTTCTGTATGAACAAGGGGCGTGGACCTTGGGGGTTCAAGGATCATCTTACATTCCTGCCCCCTCATACCTCTGTATGAACAGGGAACGTGGCCAACAGCCCCATTGTCACACTACAATCCTGCCCCTGATATACCATCCTATGTAATGTATGAACAGGGGTGTTCCCTTCAAATACCAATCATGTCACCAAGCATATATAAATACACGCTGTGATCTTCTGCTGTACAATGATATGATGGTGCATAATGTGTGCTGCCATGTATCAGGCTAGGAGCAGCGGCAGAGCACTGCATTGATTGATCCAGCACTGCCATGGTCTCCCTATCCCACAAATAAACTTGGTATCTTCCTGTCCCCTGAAACTTTAGCACAATACATGACTGAATTTCTCTGACCCCAAAGGGAGGGGTGAGAGCTGAGCAGCAGATATGATTTTATTGACTTATAAGAGATCTATAGATCCTAGAACTGCAGTGCCCATCTCTGCTTCTTTATGTAGGAGGGCAGCGACAGTACAAACATTTTTTTATCCCCCTGGAGTTCCCCTTTAAATAAGGAGACAATGGCCTTGCATTACTGCAGTGGGAACATTAGAAAAAAGGGAAAAAATACACTTAGCTTACTGCAAAATGGAATAGCAGGATAGCTTGTTGTAGTCAGCTGGCACCTGTTCACACTGATTTGTGTTGCTGGTCAGACTTTTGTTACATTAGTAATATTTTTTCTGGTTTTAGCCATGGTGGCTTCACCTTCTTATATAGCTAAGATCATATGTGCCCACACATACACACACACACACATATAGGCATTTCAGCTTAGGGTCCGGATACATGAGAGCACCTTGTCGTTGGTTATCGGGCTCATATGCATTGGTCAATACATTAGCTAAGCATCTCCCTTTATTAAAATATACCTACAGCAGTAATGCTATGTCATATTTTCTGTATTCTATTTTGCAATAAGCTAAGTATATTTTTCCCTTTTTTTCTGTTTCCACTGCAGTAATGTAAGGCCATAGTCCTATTTAATTCTTAGTGTTCTAGTGTGCAGAGGAATAACTTTTTGTAGTCATGCGTTTTTTCAGCTGGCACCTGTTCACATTGATTGGTGTTGCCGGTCAGTCCTTTGTTTATGGCCGGCTTCACACCACAGTTTTGTGTTGTCAGGTTGGATCCTGTTTCTTGCAGGATCCACTAGGACAGAACCTAACAGCACAGGATGAGCAGAAAGGGTGTGCAAATATGCCCTCCCATCCTGTTTTTTGCAGGATTCGATTTGTGCTGCTCTCCATGGTGCTGATCTGTCAGCAGTGTCTCTGAAATGCTGCAGTCCATGGTGCTGATCTGTCAGCCTGTGTGTGCAGTGCTGCTGTCCATGGTGCTGATCTGTCAGCCTGTGTGTGCAGTGCTGCTCTCCATGGTGCTGATCTGTCAGCCTGTGTGTGCAGTGCTGCTGTCTATGGTGCTGATCTGTCAGCCTGTGTGTGCAGTGCTGCTCTCCATGGTGCTGATCTGTCAGCCTGTGTGTGCAGTGCTGCTCTCTATGGTACTGATCTGTCAGCCTGTGTGTGCAGTGCTGCTCTCCATGGTGCTGATCTGTCAGCCTGTGTGTGCAGTGCTGCTCTCCATGGTGCTGATCTGTCAGCCTGTGTGTGCAGTGCTGCTGTCCATGGTGCTGATCTGTCAGCCTGTGTGTGCAGTGCTGATCTGTCAGCCTGTGTGTGCAGTGCTGCTCTCCATGGTGCTGATCTGTCAGCCTGTGTGTGCAGTGCTGCTCTCCATGGTGCTGATCTGTCAGCCTGTGTGTGCAGTGCTGCTCTCCATGGTGCTGATCTGTCAGCCTGTGTGTGCAGTGCTGCTCTCCATGGTGCTGATCTGTCATCCTGTGTGTGCAGTGCTGCTCTCCATGGTGCTGATCTGTCAGCCTGTGTGTGCAGTGCTGCTGTCCATAGTGCTGATCTGTCAGCCTGTGTGTGCAGTGCTGCTCTCCATGGTGCTGATCTGTCAGTCTGTGTATGCAGTGCTCTTCTCCAGGGTATTGATCTGTAAGCCTGTGTGTGCAGTGCTGCCCTCCATGGTGCTGATCTGTAAGCCTGTGTGTGCAGTGGTGCTGTCCATGGCGCTGATCTGTCAGCCTGTGTGTGCAGTGCTGCTCTCCATGGTGCTGATCTGTCAGTCTGTGTATGCAGTGCTCTTCTCCAGGGTATTGATCTGTAAGCCTGTGTGTGCAGTGCCGCTCTCCATGGTGCTGATCTGTCAGCCTGTGTGTGCAGTGCTGCTCTCCATGGTGCTGATCTGTCAGCCTGTGTGTGCAGTGCTGCCCTCCATGGTGCTGATCTGTCAGCCTGTGTGTGCAGTGCTGCTCTCCATGGTGCTGATCTGTCAGCCTGTGTGTGCAGTGCTGCTCTCCATGGTGCTGATCTGTCAGCCTGTGTGCAGTGCTGCTCTCCATGGTGCTGATCTGTCAGTCTGTGTATGCAGTGCTCTTCTCCAGGGTATTGATCTGTAAGCCTGTGTGTGCAGTGCCGCTCTCCATGGTGCTGATCTGTCAGCCTGTGTGTGCAGTGCTGCTCTCCATGGTGCTGATCTGTCAGCCTGTGTGTGCAGTGCTGCCCTCCATGGTGCTGATCTGTCAGCCTGTGTGTGCAGTGCTGCTCTCCATGGTGCTGATCTGTCAGCCTGTGTGTGCAGTACTGCTCTCCATGGTGCTGATCTGTCAGCCTGTGTGCAGTGCTGCTCTCCATGGTGCTGATCTGTCAGCCTGTGTGTGCAGTGCTGCTGTCCATGGTGCTGATCTGTCAGCCTGTGTGTGCAGTGCTGCTGTCCATGGTGCTGATCTGTCAGCCTGTGTGTGCAGTGCTGCTCTCCATGGTGCTGATCTGTCAGCCTGTGTGTGCAGTGCTGCTCTCCATGGTGCTGATCTGTCAGCCTGTGTGTGCAGTGCTGCTCTCCATGGTGCTGATCTGTCAGCCTGTGTGTGCAGTGCTGCTCTCCATGGTGCTGATCTGTCAGCCTGTGTGTGCAGTGCTGCTCTCCATGGTGCTGATCTGTCAGCCTGTGTGTGAAGTGCTGCTCTCCATGGTGCTGATCTGTCAGCCTGTGTGTGAAGTGCTGCTCTCCATGGTGCTGATCTGTCAGTCTGTGTGTGCAGTGCTGCTCTCCATGGTGCTGATCTGTCAGCCTGTGTGTGCAGTGCTGCTGTCCACGGTGCTGATCTGTCAGCCTGTGTGTGCAGTGCTGCTCTCCATGGTGCTGATCTGTCAGCCTGTGTGTGCAGTGCTGCTGTCCATGGTGCTGATCTGTCAGCCTGTGTGTGCAGTGCTGCTCTCCATGGTGCTGCTCTGTCAGCCTGTGTGTGCAGTGCTGCTCTCCATGGTGCTGATCAGTCAGCCTGTGTGTGCAGTGCTGATCTGTCAGCCTGTGTGTGCAGTGCTGCTCTCCATGGTGCTGATCTGTCAGCCTGTGTGTGCAGAGCTGCTCTCCATGGTGCTGATCTGTCAGCCTGTGTGTGCAGTGCTGCTCTCCATGGTGCTGATCTGTCAGCCTGTGTGTGCAGTGCTGCTCTCCATGGTGCTGATCTGTCAGCCTGTGTGTGCAGTGCTGCTCTCCATGGTGCTGATCTGTCAGCCTGTGTGTGCAGTGCTGCTGTCCATGGTGCTGATCTGTCAGCCTGTGTGTGCGGTGCTGCTCTCCATGGTGCTGATCTGTCAGCCCCTGTGTGCAGTGCTGCTCTCCATGGTGCTGATCTGTCAGCCATGTCTTTGAAATGCTGCTCTCCATTGTGCTGAATGAGCGCAGCAGCATTTGAGAGCCTGCGCTGCTGTGTACATTGGATCTGGGAAATGATCCAATTTTTTCATGGATCCGGTGCCCATAGACTCCCATGTTGGGTGCCGGATCGCCTCGGATCCAGGACTATCCGATTTTGTCCGATTTTTGTACCGGAGCCAAAAAATGATGCTGGCTCCGATTTTGTGCCCAGTGAAAAATCAAACAAAATCGGATCAGGGACACAAAACACAAAACCGGAAGGCCAAATAGGACCAATCTGGCACCATAGAGATATATGGTGGCAAAACCGGATCAGGTTCTGTCACAGATTTGCAATAACTGGGGGCCCTGCTGATTGGTCAGACCTTCAGTTTTAGGGCAGCTACCCCTCCTGGGTGGGATTTATTCTGCATTAGACCCAATCTGCATACTTTTCTCCCATGGGTCATACTGTGTCCGCCCCGGCTCTATCAGCACAGTGCACCATCTGTTGTCTTTATGTTCTACATCTGACTCCGTATCGATACTATCAAGGAGTAAAAACATTTTTCTTTGTTTTATAATTTCTACACCATGGAAAGTTATGAAATTTTGCTAATCACTTTATTGGGGGATTTGTTTTCATCCCTATAAAAAATAGCCTGGTAATGGCTCCAAATCCCCATTTTATTTCTCTCAGACGGCACAGATGACCCTTCTGAGATGTTTATCTCTTGGCTCAGCAATCTCAATTTTCTACAGTTTTCTTTGTCCTTATGCCTGGATTAGGACAGATAATCTACTCCAAACACTGTGCAAATTACATGAGCGGAGCCCAGGAGCAAACATTTGTATAACGCACGTGACGGGGCGTCAGCAGGTGACTGCACCGCACTGTGCAAATATAGAACGTGACCGATGGATACAGAATCCAGAAATATCACCTAGATAGATGGCAGGGTATGGTACAGGGGGCTCCACACTACACATCCAGACTGCTGTTATAGGGGGGCTCCAGACTACACATCCAGACTACTGTTATAGGGGGGCTCCAGACTGCACATCCAAACTGCTGTTATAGGGGGGCTCCAGACTACACGTCCAGACTACTGTTATAGGGGGGCTCCAGACTGCACATCCAAACTGCTGTTATAGAGGGGCTCCAGACTACACATCCAGACTACTGTTATAGGGGGGCTCCAGACTGCACATCCAAACTGCTGTTATAGGGGGGCTCCAGACTACACATCCAGACTACTGTTATAGGGGGGCTCCAGACTGCACATCCAAACTGCTGTTATAGGGGGGCTCCAGACTACACATCCAGACTGCTGTTCTAAGGGGGTTCCAGACTACACATCCAAACTGCTGTTATAGGGGGGCTCCAGACTGCACATCCAGACTGCTGTTATAAGGGGGTTCCAGACTACACATCCAGACTGAGACTGCTGTTATAGGGGGCTCCAGACTACACATCCAGACTGCTGTTATAGGTGGGCTCCAGACTACACATCCAGACTGCTGTTATAGGTGGGCTCCAGACTACACATCCAGACTGCTGTTATAGGGAGCTCCAGACTACACATCCAGACTGGTGTTATAGGAGGCTCCAGACTGCACATCCAGACTGCTGTTATAGGGGGGCTCCAGACTGCACATCCAGACTGCTGTTATAGGGGGTCTCCAGACTGCACATCCAGACTGCTGTTATAGGGGGCTCCAGACTACACATCCAGACTGCTGTTATAGGGAGCTCCAGACTGCACATCCAGACTGCTGTTATAGGGGGCTCCAGACTACACATCCAGACTGCTGTTATAGGTGGGCTCCAGACTACACATCCAGACTGCTGTTATAGGGAGCTCCAGACTGCACATCCAGACTGCTGTTATAGGGGGACTCCAGACTACACATCCAGACTGCTGTTATAGGTGGGCTCCAGACTACACATCCAGACTGCTGTTATAGGGGGGCTCCAGACTGCACATCCAGACTGCTGTTATAGGGGGGATCCAGACTGCACATCCAGACTGCTGTTATAGGGGGCTCCAGACTACACATCCAGACTGCTGTTATAGGGGGGCTCCAGACTACACATCCAGACTGCTGTTATAGGTGGGCTCCAGACTACACATCCAGACTGCTGTTATAGGGGGGCTCCAGACTGCACATCCAGACTGCTGTTATAGGGGGGCTCCAGACTGCACATCCAGACTGCTGTTATAGGGGGCTCCAGACTACACATCCAGACTGCTGTTATAGGGGGCTCCAGACTACACATCCAGACTACTGTTATAGGGGGGCTCCAGACTGCACATCCAGACTGCTGTTATAGGGGGGCTCCAGACTGCACATCCAGACTGAGACTGCTGTTATAGGGAGGCTCCAGACTACACATCCAGACTGCTGTTATAGGGGGCTCCAGACTACACATCCAGACTGCTGTTATAGGGGGATCCAGACTACACATCCAGACTGCTGTTATAGGGAGCTCCAGACTACACATCCAGACTGCTGTTATAGGGAGGGGGGCTCCAGACTACGCATCCAGACTGCTGTTATAGGGGGCTCCAGACTACACATCCAGACTGCTGTTATAGGGGGGCTCTAGACTACACATCCAGACTGCTGTTATAGGGGGCTCCAGACTACACATCCAGACTGCTATTTAAGGGAAGAGTCACTGTTGATACTGATGCACCCCAGAGTATATGGGGTACTAGGGTATCTGGGCCCTCAGCTACGGTTGGGATGTCACTGGTAGCCTGCCCAGACCTGTGGCCCTGGTGGTCAGCCTAAAAGAGGGAATTGAAATAGGAATAGTTTTTCGTGACGCCACCTGGTAGATTCTCGTGATGGGACACCGCTTCAGACCTCCAGAGGGTGATGGTACTGCAGCTTTGATGGAACACCTCCCTGCAGGTGGAGCTGGGCCTCCGGGGCAGGACTGCGCCAATGATGTAGATGCAGTCTGTAAAGGCAGATTATCAGCAATGCGGTAATAGAACAAACACACGGAGACTCTGTCACTCTACCCGAGTACTTTACTGGAACAATTCTGATGACAATGCAGTTCACAGTAGAAAACAGTCTTTTGCATGAGATAGCTGGCTGGGCAGTCACAGCGGGCTGCAAGGTCTCTCGGAGTCTCCCGTGGTATGCCTTCTCTTGACTATCCCAGGTCCTGCTGCTGAATCCTGTCCTCGCACTACCCCCTTACTACCAGGCCCGTTGGGGTGCTGATGAGTTCTCGTGCTTCCCAGCTCTTAAGAAGGGGGGCCTCGACCTTTAGGTGGGGAATTCTGGTGTGGCGGTGCTGTATGGACAAGGGTGTCAGGGCTGGTAGACTGACCCGTGACGGCCAGTATTGGCGGCTCAGGGGCTAGACTCCCTGCACCGCGTCTTCGGAGCCGGCTCCCCGTGGTGGACCAGGGTTCCCCCCCGGAGTAAGGGCGCTCTGGTATGGGGGTTCCCTCTTTATTTTCCTGGGTTGCCTGTTCCTCTCTCAGTACCCCCTCTCTCGGAGACCCCTTTCCTCTCTCAGGGCTTCCTTTCCTTCTCCCCGTTTTTCTACCTCCCTCCTCCTCTAACTCTCCCCCCAGGGACTGGGCTCCAACCATTTGCCTAGGCTCAAGTGTGGGAGTGCCCGGTGGGAGCCTCCTACAAACCTTGCATTCCCACTGTGACAGAGATAACCGCACACTCTTCTATGGGTGTAGTACCCCAACTGTGACGTCTGACCAGTGGGGCACCATAACACCACAGATAACTAATGTGGTTGATGAGTCAAACCGATTCTCATCAACTTTATCATATATTTTTCCTGTGAATAAAGAATCTGATGAAGATATTGACTCCACTGATGTTCAATATCATCTACTTATATAGTCTTCCTGTCCCATCTGTTCCTGACTTCCATCCAGGTGTCCCCGATTACCCATCTGACTGTGCGGTGCCATAGTTCCACACCCAAGTGATGGGTGTGTATGTATGGTGGCCACTAGCAGAGCCACTGCACACTCCCCCCGCCTGCTCCCAACAGTCCACCCAGTTTCCCCTCCCCTCGCTTAGTCTCCCCCTTTGCTGGGTCTCGCCCCCCCCCATGCCTCCGACTCACCTCTCTGCCTCTCACTGCCTACAGGACCTTTGGTTATGTCACAGTCACGTGACTGATCACATGACTGTAACAGTCCCCACACTGCACTCAGCGCGGCACAGGGTAGGAGGGGGATTGGGGGAGGGACAGCCACAGAGGGGAGAGACACTGAGAGGTCAGACTACCACAGAAGGGACACAGACAGCCGCAGAGGTGACAGACAGCCGCAGAGGTGACAGACAGCCGCAGAGGTGACAGACAGCCGCAGAGAGGAGAGACAGCCGCAGAGGGAAGAGAAAGCAGACAAACACCGCCCTCCCGATGTGATAGCATTGGACCCACATCTAGTATTGATTATGGGAAGTATCAGCCCACAATAATGACCAGTTGTATCAATCCTGTGTTTTCCCCTTAGTTTTGGCAGTATGGAGAATGGGTGGATGTGGTTGTCGATGATCGGCTGCCGATGCTGAATGGAAACTACTTGTCAGTGCAACCACGTACCAGCAATGAGTTTTGGCCATCTCTATTAGAGAAAGCCTATGCCAAGTAGGTATATAGGATTTTGTTTCAATATATATTTATAGATCCAAATATACGTACACTTGCAAAAAACACATACTGTAGTGATCCCGAATTACCTGCAGTCAGCTACTAGTTGCACGCTCCGCCAACATCTGTGGCATCGTGCTGTGTGAGAGCGACCTTTTATTGTGGCAGCCTAAGGCGCACCTGTGCAATAATCATGTGTCTTCTCAGCATCTTGATGCCACACCTGTGAGGTGGAGGAAGAAGAGCTCACTGAGGCCTCTTTCACGTGTTCATGTCTCCGGCACATATGCTGTTTGTGCAGCCACATGCCAAAGGCGCAGACATACAGAGACACATGTTAATCAATGTCCCCTGTCACATGTTCATGTTTCTACACGGACCGTGTCTCCATGTGGAACAGACGCAATTCTGTGTGCTCCACACAAGAGACATGTCTGTTTTTGGATGGCAGCACGGACCCATTCAGGTCAATGGGTCCGTGCATAAAACGTCCTGAACACAGATGACGTCTGTGTGACATTCTTGTGCGCAGAAATGAGGAAAGAGTTTTTAGATTAAAAATAAAGAACTTCATACTCACCTCCCTCCAGGGCTGCCTGCTCCTCTCTCATTAGGGGTCACTCATTAGTCTCATGAATATTCACTGAAGTGAGGGCCACTCATTAGACTCGTCTAATATTCACTGAACTGAGGGCCATTCATTAGTCTAATGAATATTCACTGAAGTAAGGGCCGCTCATTAGTCTCATGAATATTCACTGAAGTGAGGGCCACTCATTAGACTCATCTAATATTCACTGAACTGAGGGCCGCTCATTAGTCTCATGAATATTCACTGAAGTAAGGGACGCTCATTAGTCTCATGAATATTCACTGAAGTGAGGGCCACTCATCAGACTCATCTAATATTAACTGAACTGAGGGACGCTCATTAGACTAATGAATATTCACTGATCTGAGGGCTGCTCATTAATCTCATAAATATTCACTGATCTGAGGCCTGCTCATTAGTCTTATGAACATTCACTGAAGTGATGTCCACTCAGTCTCATGAATATTCACTGAAGTGAGGGCTGCTCATGAGTCCATGAGTCTCATGAATATTCACTGAAGTAAGGGCCACTCATTAGACTCATCTAATATTAACTGAACTGAGGGCCGCTCATTAGACTAATGAATATTCACTGATCTGAGGGCTGCTCATTAGTCTCATGAATATTCACTGATCTGAGCGCTGCTCATTAGTCTTATGAATATTCACTGAAGTGAGGGCCATTCATTAGTCTAATGAATATTCACTGAAGTAAGGGCCGCTCATTAGTCTCATGAATATTCACTGAAGTAAGGGACGCTCATTAGTCTCATGAATATTCACTGAAGTGAGGGCCACTCATCAGACTCATCTAATATTAACTGAACTGAGGGACGCTCATTAGACTAATGAATATTCACTGATCTGAGGGCTGCTCATTAATCTCATAAATATTCACTGAAGTGATGTCCACTCAGTCTCATGAATATTCACTGAAGTGAGGGCTGCTCATGAGTCCATGAGTCTCATGAATATTCACTGAAGTAAGGGCCACTCATTAGACTCGTCTAATATTAACTGAACTGAGGGCCGCTCATTAGACTAATGAATATTCACTGATCTGAGGGCTGCTCATTAGTCTCATGAATATTCACTGATCTGAGGGCTGCTCATTAGTCTTATGAATATTCACTGAAGTGAGGGCTGCTCATTAGTCTCATGAATATTCACTGAAGTAAGGGTCACTCATTAGACTCGTCTAATATTAACTGAACTGAGGGATGCTCATTAGTCTCATGAATATTCACTGAACTGAGGGCCTCTCATTAGTCTCATGAATATTCACTGATCTGAGGGCTGCTCATTAGTCTTATGAACATTCACTGAAGTGAGGTCCACTCATTAGTCTCATGAATATTCACTGAAGTGAGGTCCGCTCATTGGTCCAATGAGTTCACTGAATTGAGTGCAGCAGAGGCCCTGGAAGTAAGAGGGACAGCAGCATCGGAGACAGGTATACAATGACAGGATGTCTGTGTGCTACGCGGGTGTCACACAGAGAGCACACGAACAGCACGCTTATGTCACATAATCTGTGACACACACAGCCCCCAAAAATGGCCTCTCTCACACATGCGTATTTTGCACGGGTGTGTGAAAGATGCCTTAGGCTGGAGTCACACTGAGTGAGATACATGTGAAAGGGGCCTTAGTGATGTTTGTTTTACTTGTGTATGAATATATATATATATATTTGTTTGCATTTGGACCCGTATTTGACCATTCCTATAATTATAGTAATCATCAGATCACACACCAGGAATTGTTGTCACAAGTATCCAGTAATAGCAGATTTACATTGTTCATGTCTTCCCATCTTTCCACTTATCACTGCTGATTCTACTTCAGAGAGGAATTCATTTGGCCCCTCAATTCTTCCCCCTTTCCAGGCTGCGAGGCTCCTACCAGAATCTGCACTGGGGATTCATCTCAGAGGCCATGGTGGACTTTACAGGGGGGTGCAAATGGATTTCAACCTCACCAAACCCCCAACAGACCTGCAGGACATTGTATTAGCTGCTGCACGATCAGGATCTCTCATGGGGGGAACAACGCCAGGAGACGTGAGTATAAAAGCCTATATGTAAAAATCAGCACAAGACGAAAAATACACAAAAATATAGAATATATAAAGGAAAATGGGCAGAATTGCATACATCACTTTCCTTGCAGCAGGTACTGTATGCTTCACAACATCACAGCTTCACAGCACAGCACTTTATTGAAGTCTCCAACAAACCAGATCACAAAAAAAGGCAAAGTTTAAACAATTTAATAAAATGGATAATTCTGGCCAATCTGAATATAGAGCTTAAAATGTTTCCAAATTTTGGACTTTATAAAGTGTTAATATGATCCACAAATAAAGCTGCTAATATTATCTGTACTGATCCTGAGTTAACTCCTGTATTAGGCTGTGGTCACAGTACCATTTTTCACATGCGTTTTTGGAGACCTGCGTTTTCAAAAACGCATGTAAAAAACGCACCCATAGGCCCCCATGTTAAAAAACGCATGCCCTAATAGCCAAAAAGCAAGTGTGACTGTCCCATGCGTTTTTGGAGCATATCCAAAAACGCATGCGTTTTTTAATAAGGGGCCTTATGGAAAACGCATGCAAAAACGCATGTACAATTAGTGCCATTCAAAAACGCATGCGTTTCCCATAGGAGCCCATGTTAAAAAAACGCATGCGTTTCCGGAAACGCATGCGTTTTTTTAACATGGGCTCCTATGGGAAACGCATGCGTTTTTGAATGGCACTAAAAGGTACTAATTGTACATGCGTTTTTGCATGCGTTTCCCATAGGAACCCATGTTATAAAAACGCATGCGTTTTTCAAAACGCTCAAAAAAATACTACAAGCACTATTTTTAGGTGCAGATTCAAAAACACAGCCAAAAACACAGGGAGCCATCACACACCTTACAAAACTCATGCGGACATGAAAAAACGCAGGGAGCCATCAGAGACCTTAAAAAACTCATGCTGACATGAAAAACACATGTAAAAAAGCATGCGTTTTTAAAAGGCACTAAAAAAACTGTGACCACAGCCTTATACCCCAGAGCTGCACTCACTATTCTGCTGGTGCAGTCACTGTGTACATACATTATATTACTAATCCTGAGTTACCTCCTGTATTATACTCCAGAGCTGTACTCACTATTCTGCTGGTGCAGTCACTGTGCACATACATTACATTACTGATCCCGAGTTACCTCCTGTATTATACTCCAGAGCTGCACTCACTATTCTGCTGGTGCAGTCACTGTGTACATACATTACATTACTGATCCTGAGTTACCTCCTGTATTATACCCCAGAGCTGCACTCACTATTCTGCTGGTGCAGTCACTGTGTACATACATTACATTACTGATCCTGAGTTACCTCCTGTATTATACTCCAGGGCTGCACTCACTATTCTGCTGGTGCAGTCACTGTGTCCATACATTACATTACTGATCCTGAGTTACCTCCTGTATTATACTCCAGAGCTGCACTCACTATTCTGCTGGTGCCATCACTGAGTACACACATTACATTACTGATCCTGAGTTACCTCCTGTATTATACTCCAGAGCTGCACTCACTATTCTGCTGGTGCCATCACTGAGTACACACATTACATTACTGATCCTGAGTTATCTCCTGTATTATACTCCAGAGCTGCACTCACTATTCTACTGGTGCAGTCACTGTAGTCACTGTGTACATACATTACATTACTGATCCTGAGTTACCTCCTGTATTATACTCCAGAGCTGCACTCACTATTCTGGTACTGGTGCAGATTGTGATTTATTAGTACTACTATGTGTTATTATTATTATTTATTATTATAGCGCCATTTATTCCATGGCGCATTACATGTGAAAAGGGGCATACATAGACAAGTGCAATAATCATGAACAATACAAGTCACAGACAGATACAGGAGGAGAGAGGACCCTGCCCACGAGGGCTCACAATCTACAAGGGATGGGTGAGGATACAGTAGGTGAGGAGAGAGGACCCTGCCCACGAGGGCTCACAATCTACAAGGGATGGGTGAGGATACAGTAGGTGAGGAGAGAGGACCCTGCCCATGAGGGCTCACAGTCTATAAGGAATGGGTGAAGATACAGTAGGTGAGTAGAGAGGACCCTGCCCACGAGGACTCACAGTCTACAAGGAATGGGTGAGGATACAGTAGGTGAGGAGAGAGGACTCTGCCCACGAGGGTTTACAGTCTACAAGGGATGGGTGAGGATACAGTAGGTGAGGAGAGAAGACCCTGCCCACGAGAGCTCACAGTCTACAAGGGATGGGTGAGGATACAGTAGGTGAGAAGAGAGGACCCTGCCCACGAGGGCTCACAATCTACAAGGGATGGGTGAGGATACAGTAGGTGAGGAGAGAGGACCCTGCCCACGAGGGCTCACAATCTACAAGGGATGGGTGAGGATACAGTAGGTGAGGAGAGAGGACCCTGCCCATGAGGGCTCACAGTCTATAAGGAATGGGTGAAGATACAGTAGGTGAGTAGAGAGGACCCTGCCCACGAGGACTCACAGTCTACAAGGAATGGGTGAGGATACAGTAGGTGAGGAGAGAGGACTCTGCCCACGAGGGTTTACAGTCTACAAGGGATGGGTGAGGATACAGTAGGTGAGGAGAGAAGACCCTGCCCACGAGAGCTCACAGTCTACAAGGGATGGGTGAGGATACAGTAGGTGAGAAGAGAGGACCCTGCCGGAGAGGGCTCACAGTCTATAAGGGATGGGTGAGGATACAGTAGGTGAGGAGAAAGGACCCTGCCGGAGAGGGCTCACAGTCTACAAGGGATGGGTGAGGATACAGTAGGTGAGGAGAGAGGACCCTGCCCGCAAGGGCTCACAATCTACAAGGGATGGGTGAGGATACAGTAGGTGAGGAGAGAGGACCCTGCCCATGAGGGCTCACAGTCTACAAGGGATGGGAGAGGATACTGTGTAGAGGGTAGATCTGGTCATGTGGTATAGTGGACTGAGGATCACTGCAGGTTGTAGCTTGTTGGGTCTCTCCTTTCCCTCTTCCACCTCACTCTCTCTCTCTGTCTGTTTTTGTTGGTGTTTCTCCTCCCCTTCCCGGATTCTGTCCTACGTCCCACCCTCCACCTATCTCCTCCCGCCATCCCGTTGCTAGACTTGAAGTTGCTTAGCTTTGGGATCGGAGGTGTGTTGGGTGTGGTGTGAAGTGATCGACTTACCAATGCCAGCTGCTGTGCTCTGCCGTGACCACCACTCCACAGGGGCGCCACTTATATTGTATCAAACCTGAAGGAGCAAGTTGAGAAAATGCGGTTTATTTAATGCATTTGAAAGCTATCATGGATCATGCTCCACAGCAGTATCTATCTATTATGGTCACATGTAGATCCGGAGGGTAATGTGGTGAGGCAAGAGAGGGGAATTGGAACCCTGAGCGCATCTTGTTCATGACAAGTCTCATCTCTGATCGTCTACATTATTGTGTTTCAGTTACACACCGGGAACATTGAGCTGCAGAATGGCCTGGTGCAGGGTCATGCCTACACCGTGACTGACGGCACCCAGGTAACTCTCCATGTCTAATACTTATGTCTGATCCGGCCAATGCTGGAGATTATTTCTCCTCCAGACACTCAGCAGGACAAGAAATTATTGCAAAACTTAAGAAATTATGATATTGAATGGTTAATGCTTGTGATGAGCGAGTATACACGTTCGGCCTGGGAAGCAAGCACACGGCAGTGGCCCATGAGTAGTGCGCTTCAGGGTCAGAGCGGCCTCCCAGACCAACAGGACAGATGACCGGACGCCCCAAAACTGCTGCTTGACAGCTGGCAATATAACAAAGGCATACAGAGAGGGACAACAGGAGGAAGCACCAAGACGAGGGACTCATACTACTGTATCAAGATCCCTCTTAACCCAAAAAACCTTTATAAAAATGAATTGTTTTTAGATGTGATTAATTGTTTTTAAAATTGTTTTAAAGAAGTTCAATAAAATTCCCAAGAAAGGGTTATATCAATACACTGTGTTTATTAATAGACACCGAGACCAAGAACAATCTATAAACTAAAAGAGAAAGGTTCCAGCCAATAGCCAGATCATTCTCAGCAGGGTAAGGGCTGATTGCTTTAGGCTTCCCCCCACACTAAAGAATAGCGGCCTGCAGCAGCCACTGAAAGCGGCCCATTCATCCATTTCCAGGTGCTTTACCAGGGTCTTCCAGCAGCCCTGGTGGGGGTGGCACGCTGGATAATAAGGGGTTACCCCCAGTTTGTATTGCCAGCTGGTATTCAGCCCTGAGATTCTTAATGTCAGGCCAAGTTAGACCCGGCCATTAAGAATCTCAAATAAATAGTAAAAAACACACAACACAAAGAAAAATAATTTTATTTAAAAAAAAAAAGAAAACACAGAGACATTTAGTGACTCTATCTTTATTATCCCCTTCCCACCCTCATACTCCTCCACAATCCTCTTCTTCTCTTCCTGGATAGACTCAGCTCTGCTACATCAGAGACCACGAGGAGGATTAACACATCCGCTCCCGTGGTCTCTGATCACTGAATAATAGCGCTGAGACCTGCGGCATAGTAAGCGGTGAGGTCACTGTTGCCATAACAACAGCGGTTATTATGGCAACGGTGACCTCAGCGCTTACTATATGACAGTGCTGAAACCTGTGCTTTACTATAGCACAGGTATCAGCACTGTCCATAGCAACAGTGGTTGCTATGGCAATGATTAATATATGACAGTGATGAGATCTGTGCTTTAATATAGCACAGATCATAGTAACTGCTGTTGCTATAGACAGTGCTGAGATCTGCATTATATAAAGCAGTAAAGCGCATGTCTCAGCGCTGTCATATACTAAGTGGTAAGGCTGTATGGTAGAACAGTATGCAGACATAGTATACATTATATCTGCATACTGTTCCCATGCAGTTTGAGCACATGCCTATCCATCTCTGCCTTTTTACAGCTCTCCCATACCCCTTTGTAGGGTCCAGCAGACGATTACTCACGTTTCCCATTGACTTACATTGTACTGGCTATTTGGAACGAATACACGATTATTACAAAGTACTCGCTACTAGTATAGTGATTACTATAGTACAGTACTCGCTCATCACTAGTTAATGCTCTTTGACCATGATCTATTATTTTCCTTTATTGTCTTATTTTTTGCCTTTTTACGTGCTAATTTTTTGGAAATGGCTCACGCGGATCACAAATTGACCGTAGTTGGTGTTGTGTTTGCACAAATGATATGCAGTGAAGGAAATACAGTTGTGGCCAAAAGTATTGACACCCCTGCAATTCTGTCACATAATACTCAGTTTCTTCCTGAAAATGATTGCAATCACAAATTCTTTGGTATTATTATTTTCATTTAATTTGTCTTCAATGAAAAAACACAAAAGAGAATGAAGCAAAAAGCAAAACATTGATCATTTCACACAAAACTCCAAAAATGGGCCAGAAAAAAGTATTGGCACCCTCAGCCTAATACTTGGTTGCACAACCTTTAGCTAAAATAACTGTGATCCACCGCTTCCGGTAACCATCAATGAGTTTCTTACAATGCTCTGCTGGAATTTTAGACCATTCTTCTTTGGCAAACTGCTCCAGGTCCCTGATATGTGAAGGCTGCCTTCTCCAAACTGCCATTTTTAGATCTCTCCACAGGTGATCTATGGGATTCAGGTCTGGACTCATTGCTGGCCACCTTAGAAGTCTCCAGTGCTTTCTCTCACACCATTTTCTAGTGCTTGTTGAAGTGTGTTTTGGGTCATTGTCCTGCTGGAAGACCCATGACCTCTGAGGGAGACCCAGCTTTCTCACACTGGGCCCTACATTATGCTGCACAATGTGTTGGTAGTCTTCAGACTTCATAATGCCATGCACACGGTCAAGCAGTCCAGTGCCAGAGGCAGCAAAGCAACCCCAAAACATCAGGGAACCTCCGCCATGTTTGACTGTAGGGACCGTGTTCTTTTCTTTGAATGCCTCTTTTTTTCTCCTGTAAACTCTATGTTGATGCCTTTGCCCATAAATCTCAACTTTTGTCTCATCTGACCAGAGAACATTCTTCCAAAACGTTTTAGGCTTTCTCAGGTAAGTTTTGGCAAACTCCAGCCTGGCTTTTTTATGTCTCGGGGTAAGAAGTGGGGTCTTCCTGGGTCTCCTACCATACAGTCCCTTTTCATTCAGACGCTGACGGATAGAACGGGTTGACGCTGTTGTACCCTCGGACTGCAGGGCAGCTTGAACTTGTTTGGATGTTAGTCGAGGTTCTTTATCCACCATCCGCACAATCTTGTGTTGAAATCTCTCGTCAATTTTTCTTTTCCGTCCACATCTAGGGAGGTTAGCCACAGTGCCATGGGCTTTACACTTCTTGATGACACTGCGCACGGTAGACACAGGAACATTCAGGTCTTTGGAGATGGACTTGTAGCCTTGAGATTGCTCATGCTTCCTCACAATTTGGTTTCTCAAGTCCTCAGACAGTTCTTTGGTCTTCTTTCTTTTCTCCATGCTCAATGTGGTACACACAAGGACACAGGACAGAGGTTGAGTCAACTTTAATCCATGTCAACTGGCTGCAAGTGTGATTTAGTTATTGCCAACACCTGTTAGGTGCCACAGGTAAGTTACAGGTGCTGTTAATTACACAAATTAGAGAAGCATCACATGATTTTTCTAACAGTGCCAATACTTTTGTCCACCCCCTTTTTTATGTTTGGTGTGGAATTAGATCCAATTTGGCTTTAGGACAATTCTTTTTGTGTTTTTTTTCATTGAAGACAAATTAAATGAAGATAATAATAGCAAAGAATGTGTGATTGCAATCATTTTCAGGAAGAAACTGAGTATTATCTGACAGAATTGCAGGGGTGTCAATACTTTTGGCCCCAACTGTAAGTATTTGATCCCCTGCTGATTTTGTAAGTTTGCCCACTGACAGTGGTATGAACATTCTATCATTTTAAGGGTCGGTTAATTTTAGCAGTGAAAGATAAAATATCAAAAATAAAATCCAGAAAATCACACTGTCTACATCAGGGGTCTCAAACTCCAGACCTCGAGGACCGCACACAGTCCAGGTCTTCAGGATTTCCTTAAAATTTGACAGTTGGTCATTTGAATACCAACTGTCAAATGCTATGAGAAACCAGAAAGCCTGCACTGTGTGCGGTCCTCGAGGTCTGGAGTTTGAGACCCCTGGTACATGATATAAATGTATTAGCATTTTGCAGAGAGAAATAAGTATTTGATCCCTCTGGCAAACAAGACATAATACTTGGTGGCCAAGCCCTTGTTGGCAGCACAGCAGTCAGACGTTTCTTGTAGTTGAAGATGAGGTTTGCGCACACGTCATCAGGAATTTTGTTCCACTCCTCTTTGCAGATCATCTTTAAATCATTAAGATCATGAGGCTGTCACTTAGTTACTTAGAGCTTCAGCTCCTCCATAGGTTTTTTATGGGCTTAAGGTCTGGTGACTAGCTAGGCCACTCCATGACCTTAATGTGATTCTTTTTGAGCCACTCCTTTGTTGCCTTTGCGTCATGTTTTGGGTCATTGTGCTGTAAGACCCAGCCATGACCTAGTTTTAATGCCCTGGTGGAGGGAAGGAGGTTGTCACTCAGGACTTTACAGTACATGGCTCCATCCATTAAATAAAAAACTCCGGTTTTGGATTGGACTTGACCCGAATTTAAGCCCAATCCCCATATAAGTCTATTTTGCCCCGAATGTTTATGGTATAAAATAGTGGCTAGAGGGCTGCAAAATGGAGCAAAATTTTGATTGAAGCAGGACAATTATACTTGCTGAGTTTCCGCTTTTAAGTTTATGAATATTCACTTGCTTCCCCCGCCCACCCTCTGTGACAGCGTCTTTGATTGGTTGCCCTAAACACTAGTGTATAAATAAATAAATCATTGGAAAAAATGATGTGGGGTTCCCCCGTTGTTATGATACTGGTGGAACACATACTGGAATCCGATGGCTAAAGGGCAGAAACAGGGAACAGCAGGCAGTGGTAGAAGTCCTAGGATGCAGGAGTGGACATCTCTGGAAACAATCCGGATTAGAGGATAGCAAACTAGGCAAGACTGCCCTGAGCTGGAGACTAAAGGGCCCGTTACACGCTACAATATCGTTAACGATATCGTTGATACGTCACGGCTTTTGGGGCGGTGAAACAACGTTGTAACGATGTCGTTGCGTGTGACACGTAGATACGACCAACTATAAGTCAGCTGCTCATTGATCGGAGGTTTATGAACCGGACCATAAATCAGTCGTTGATCGTTCGTTCAACCTGCAGCATGGGTGTGTGTGACACCTTGTTAACGATGTTGTTGACGACTTCGCCTATTCAGCACTGAAGGACGTAGGCAATCAAACGACCGCAAGTATCGTTCCCTTGTCTCAGAATCGTTGCTGCGTCGTTCTCGATATCAGTATGTGTGACACCTTACCAGCAATCACTCAATGTCGTTACAGCAATCTAGGTCAAGTCAGATCATTGGTCGGATCGCTGAGACATAGAAGCGTGTAATGGGGCCTTAAAGCTAGTCTAACTAGACACAATAATCAAGCACTGAATGAAGTTCACATGTAGATAAGTAGGCTCAAACGGGAAATAACATGGCTTTCACAGGTTCAGCAGCATCCATCTTACTAAAGGGCAATTTGCCAGAACACAATAGCAGCCTCCAGTGGTAAGGAGTAAAACTGCAGCATAAATTAGCAAAGTGAATATTAGCAGCCACTAGTGGTCAGTCTGGAGTAAGACAACAGATTCCTTAGACCACCATTTTGATACTCAGTGCAGATAAAGCAGACAGCTGCAGGCTGCTGGTATTATGCAAACTTCAGTACCCCAGAATTATCCGCTCCTTATATTCCGCTGAGCTGGGAGAGCTGCGGATAAAAAAAATAGTATTTTACAGAAATAGAAAATCACAAATGGGGCTTAATCTTGTTTAAAATCAATTGCACCGAGGTCTAAATAAGAAATTATTTTTGTTACCCGATGCCACAAAGTTAAGAAAATAAAACTGAGTTTGCATCTAAAATCATAAACTTCCACTAACGATTAAAGGGACGAACACAAGATTTCCAACTTCTTAAAAAGTCATAAACAAATGTTTTCACACATTGGGATTACACAAACCTTGCTCAAGGTAGGAACTAAAGAAATAAATAGATAAAAATTGGTAACTAATTTCTGCATAGGCGCCACTTGAAAGGGACCTGTCCTCAGGATTTCACCCTCCAAACTATTTCCACGCGTTTGTGTCTCTTTCAAGTCTAACAATACCTCCACCTTACTGGTCCGATCCTCTCGTACTGAGAAATCAGCATTTGAGTTGATATGCACATAAGGCTGAAGAGCAATGGTAGACTTGAAGCCTCTGTCACTCCAGCTCTATTCGGCGCCCAGCACCACCTCCTGCTTGACAACTGGCTGTTATGGCTGACATCACACAACAAGGAGGCTGTCAGTCAAGCCGGAGATGCCACTGGGTGAGGAATAGAACCGGAATGGCAGAAGCTTCAGAAATGAGGCAGAAGGGTTATGGTAGATCTGAAGCCTCTGTCACTGCAGCTCTATTTACCACCCAGCACCACCGCCTCCTGCTTGACTGATGGCTCTTATGTCTGACGTCACTCAACAAGCAGTAGCCAGCACTCGTCGGGGAATAGATTTGGAATGGCAGAAGCTTCAAATATGCAAATGATGCTGAAGGATTATGATAAATTTGAAGCCTCTGTCACTCAAGCTCTATTCCCTGCCCAGCGCTACCACCTCCTGCTTGACTGATGGCTACTATCACTGTTGTCACAAAACAAGCAGGAGCCAATGCTGGGTGGGAAAAAGAGCTGAAATGACCAAGGCTTAAGATATGCGAATGAGGCGGAAGGACTATGGTAGATCTGAAGCCTTTATCACTCCAACTTTTTTCCTTGCCTAGCGCGTTCTCCTGCTGCTTTACTGATAGCTCCATCATGTGAAGTCACAAAGCATGGGAGGAAGATGCGCTTGGTGGGGAATTGTCACATTGGGGGGGAAGGAGGGTGCCCAGAAGTAGGATGGAGCTGGGCGTAGGGAGTCAGGGGAGCCTGCTCTGGCCCTGATACGGGGGTCCCTGACTCGCCCTGTACTCGGATGTACCTCTGAAGGAGAGGAAGTCCAAGCCCCCAGCCTAAGACCCTAAAACTCCTAAGAGGCCCTAGGAATAAGGCCCCTACCTCCACACATGGACCACAGAACCCAGAAACCTCCAATGAGAAAAACAGCAGCAGCTTAAGATCACGTCGGTACTCCAGGGTCACAGAATAGCAGTGAACTAAATCAGCGACATCAGGTGGATGTGAGCTGACCCATTTATGGCCGAAGGGTGGGGAGCAATCAGTCCAGGCAACCCCTCCGCTCTCTCAAGCATGAGTCATGTTCATCACACACACCTTCACTCTCAGCTCTTACTCATTAGCTTCTTCTCTCCACACTGAGAGCAGGGGAAAAAAAAGGCTTCATTTAAACCAGAGCAGCAACACTTCCATACTGCAAGGCGGTCAATACGTAACACTAACCCCCCTTCATAAGAGGCCTACGGACTCAAAACCGTACACGTCTGGCAATGGTCTGAATTTCCTGAGCGATGAACTATGGAAGATAGCACAGGTACAGAGCACTGGGGGTATGGCCAACTGGAACAACACTGGATTGCAAATGGCCGAAATTTGAAACGGACCAATTACTCCAGTAGTAGGATCTCCAGCCGCACCCACACATACTCATCCACCCTCAGGTCTGGACGTGACCGTTTATTGCCATGCATGTGGGCAAAGAGCGAAGGTTCACCATCAGGGGGGCAAACGGCAGAGATGGTTCCCAGTTTTGTTTCGGGGACCTTTCTCTTCAGGGCTTAGTGGGGGTCATCACCTTCCCCCAACACGCTTCTCAGAATAACACCTGAGTTTGGTGTCGATCTGAGGTCAGGCAGGGTTCCATTCCTATCCTTCGGTGGATGATTAACCACCACCAGTGGAGACATAGGGACAGGCCTGACCAACACGGCAGACACAGCAGCACTGTCACGTTTATCCACATGGGACGTCTGCAGCTGAGAAGCAGGGTTAGCACGGTATGGACAGACCCTAACGAAGTCATCAGGTTGACCGTAAAAGAAACACAACCGCCCAACCTGATGACCTGCAGATGGGTTAGTGCAAGTCCCCAATTACTTAGGAACATCAGAACCCACACGTGTAACCTCCACAGCAGGGACGGTCACTGGGGGCAGGGTCGGATCCGGTCTCTCTCTTAGGCGTCTGTCCAACCTTATAGCAAGCGCCATTGCAGCCTCCAGCGTCTCAGGAACAGTGTACTGAGTCATGGTGTCTTGTAACTGATTTGACAACCCCAGACAGAACTGGCTCCTCAGAGCAGGATCATTCCATTGAGTATCAGTGGACCACCACCTGAACTCAGAGCAAGACTCCTCAACCGGTGGCGCTCCCTGCCTGAGCTTATGTAGTTTAGACTCAACAAGGGAGGCGGAATCAGGGTCGCCATACATCAGGGCAAACCCTGCAAAAAACTCATCCACCGACCGCATGGATGGAGAATCGGTCAGCAGAGATAAGACCCAGGCCTGGGGATCCCCCTTAAGAAGGGAGAGTATAATCCCCACACGCTGTTCCTCGCTCCCCGAAGAACAAGGACGCAGCCTGAAATATAATTTGCAGGCTTCTCTAAAAACAAAAAATGTATCTCTCCCTCCTGAAAATCGATCAGGAAGGGAGATATTGGGTTCTGGTACAGCCAGCGTGTGAACTGCAGCCAGATACCCAACCACGTCTCGAAGCTGATGCACCACCTGGTTCCGCAAGTTAGAAACCTCCTGGGAGAGTTCCTCCACCAGGTGCTCAAAAGCTCGGGTTGACATAGCGGCTTCAGGGAAAAAAAAGTGGGTCGCTGAATATGTCACGCTGGGGGGGGGGGGTGCCCAGAAGTAGGATGGAGCTGGGTGTAGGGAGTCAGGGGAGCCTGCTCTGACCCTGATACTGGGGCCCCTGACTTGCCCTGTACTCGGAGGTACATCTGAAGGGGAGGAGGTCTGAGTCTCCAGCCTAAGACCCTAAAACATCTAAGAAGCCCTAGGAATAAGCCCCTACCTCCACCCACGGACCACAGAACCCAGCAACTTCCAATGGGAAACACAGCAGCAGCTTGAGATCACGTCGGCAATCCAGGGTCACAGACTAGCAGTGAACTGAATCAGCGACATCAGGTGGATGTGAGCTGACTAGGGATGGGCGAATCTACTCGCTAGGACTCGTTACTCGGCGAGTAGTAAGGGACTCGCAGGACTCGGTACTCTGCGAGTTTCCCAGTGATTACTCGCACGAGTCCAATGCAAATCAATATCAATCCTAGTTTTGTCAGAAACGCTGACAAAACTAGGATTGCCATTGTTTGCATTAGATTCCTGCGAGTAATCACTGGCTACTGTGCCAGTGATAGCAGGGAAACTCGCAAAGTAACTGCTGTTTCTTTGCGAGCCGAGTCCAGCTGTCTTCTCTGTGCAGCTCCAGGGTCCTAGAGCCCGCCTGCTCACAGAGATGATGTAGCAGAGCTGAGATTGTTCTCAGTCTGCTCATTCGCTGTGCATAGACATCTATATTTATGCACAGGGGATGTAGCAGAGAGGACATCGCGTTTTGGACTGCCTCGGACGGAAGAGGATTTTTTTAATTAAAGATGGAGTCCCTAATGGCTTTTTTTTTTATTTCAAATAAAAAATTTTCTCTGTGTTGTGTTTTTTTAACCCTTTATTGGAGATTCTTAGTGGCTGGGTCAAACGTGGCCTGACATTAAGAATCTCGGGCTTAATACCAGCTTGTATAACAAAGCTGGTATTAACCCCTTTATTACCCAGCGTGCCACCGCCACCAGGGCCGCTGGAAGAGCGGGGTTCAGCGCCAGAGGATGGCGCTTCAATGAACGCGCCATCTTCTGGGGTGGCTGCGGGCTGCAATTTGCAGCGGGGGGTGCCCAGAAAGCTTGGGCATCCCTGCGCTGCGGATTCCAGCCCCCAGCTGCTTAGCTGTACCTGGCTAGACATAGAAATTGCGCGGAGCCCCACGCATTTTTTTTTTTATTATTTAATGAATTTCAGAGTCAGAGTCTCGGAGTCGCCTCGGATTCGGAGTCGCCTCGGAATCGGAGTCGCCTCGGAGTCGGAGTCGCCTCGGAGTCGGAGTCGCCTCGGAGTCGCCTCGGAGTCGGAGTCGTCTCGGAGTCGCCTCGGAGTCGGAGTCGCCTCGGAGTCAGAGTCGGAGTCGCCTCGGAGTCGGAGTCGCCTCGGAGTCGGAGTCGCCTCGGAGTCGCCTCGGAGTCGGAGTCGCCTCGGAGTCGGAGTCGCCTCGGAGTCGCCTCGGAGTCGGAGTCGCCTCGGAGTCGAGTCGGAGTCGCCTCTGAGTCGCCTCTGAGTCGCCTCTGAGTCTGAGTCGCCTCTGAGTCGGAGTCGCCTCTGAGTCGGAGTCGCCTCTGAGTCGCCTCTGAGTCGCCTCTGAGTCGGAGTCGCCTCTGAGTCGGAGTCGCCTCTGAGTCGCCTCTGAGTCGGAGTCGCCTCTGAGTCGCCTCTGAGTCGGAGTCGCCTCTGAGTCGCCTCTGAGTCGGAGTCGCCTCTGAGTCGCCTCTGAGTCGGAGTCGCCTCTGAGTCGGAGTTGCCTCTGAGTCGGAGTTGCCTCTGAGTCGGAGTCGCCTCTGAGTCGGAGTCGCCTCTGAGTCGGAGTCGCCTCTGAGTCGCCTCGGAGTCGCCTCTGAGTCGCCTCTGAGTCGCCTCGGAGTCGTCTCGGAGTCGGAGTCGTCTCAGAGTCGGAGTCGTCTCGGAGTCGGAGTCGTCTCGGAGTCGCCTCGGAGTCGGAGTCGCCTCGGAGTCGTCTCGGAGTCGAGTCGGAGTCGCCTCGGAGTCGGAGTCGCCTCGGAGTCGCCTCGGAGTCGCCTCGGAGTCGGAGTCGCCTCGGAGTCGCCTCGGAGTCGCGTCGGAGTCGTCGCGGAGTCGCCTCGGAGTCGGAGTCGTCTCGGAGTCGCCTCGGAGTCGAGTCGGAGTCGTCTCTGAGTCGGAGTCGTCTCGGAGTCGCCTCGGAGTCGGAGTCGCCTCGGAGTCGCCTCGGAGTCGCGTCGGAGTCGGAGTCGTCTCGGAGTCGGAGTCGTCTCGGAGTCGGAGTCGTCTCGGAGTCGCCTCGGAGTCGGAGTCGCCTCGGAGTCGGAGTCGCCTCGGAGTCGCCTCGGAGTCGGAGTCGCCTCGGAGTCGCCTCGGAGTCGCCTCGGAGTCGCCTCGGAGTTGAGTCGGAGTCGTCTCGGAGTCGAGTCGGAGTCGTCTCGGAGTCGGAGTCGTCTCGGAGTCGGAGTCGTCTCGGAGTCAATTCGGAGTCGTCTCGGAGTCGGAGTCGTCTCGGAGTCGGAGTCGTCTCAGAGTCGGAGTCGGAGTCGTCTCGGAGTCGGAGTAAAAAAAACTGCGTGGGGCTCCGTGCAATTTCTATGTCTAGCCAGGTACAGCTAAGCAGCTGGGGGCTTGAATCCGCAGCGCAGGGATGCCCAAGCATTCTGGGCACCCCCCGTTGCAAATTGCAGCCCGCAGCCGCCCCAGAAGATGGCGCGTTCATTGAAGCGCCATCCTCTGGCGCTGAACCCCGCTCTTCCAGCGGCCCTGGTGGCGGTGGCACGCTGGGTAATAGAGGTTAGGGCCAGCTTTGTATTATCAGCTGGCCCTAAGCCCGAAATTTATGGCGGTCACACCAATATTAGACATGACCGCCATGAATTTCTATTAAATTGTTTTAAAAAAAACACAACACAGAGAAATTTTTTTATTAGAAATAAAAAAAAAAGCCATTAGGGACTCCATCTTTAATTAAAAAAATCCTCTTCCGTCCGACGCAGTTCAAAACGCGATGTCCTCTCTGCTACATCCCCTGTGTATAGATATAGATGTCTGTACACAGGGAATGAGCAGACTGAGAACAATCTCAGCACTGCTACATCAGGCAGCAGGCGAGCTCTAGGACCCTGGAGCTGCACAGAGCAGACAGGACTCTTATCTGTGCGAGTTTCCCAGCGATTACAGTTACAAAGTAAACGAGTCCAATGCAAATAAATGACAAAACTAGGATTGCTTCAGGCTGAAGCTTCCGAGACACATCTGCGATTTGTAAATCTCACACTACTCGCTATTACTCGCTTCCCCATTCATTAACATTGGACTCGCTAGACTCGCAACGAGTAGCGAGTCCTGGGCTCGGACTCGCTACAGTCAAGCGATTCCGAGTAATTTAGGATTCGCCCATCACTAGAGCTGACCCATTTGTGGCCAAGGGGTGGGGAGCAACCAGCCCAGGTGCGCCCCTCAGTTCACCCAAGCATGAGTCATATTCATCACACACACCTGCACTCTCAGCTCCCGCTCATTAGCTTCTTCTCTCCACACTGAGAGCAGGGGAAGAAAAGGCTTCATTTAAACCAGAACAGATACACTTCCATACTGCAAGGCAGTCAATATATAACAGGAATAGAGCTGGGGTGACAGAGTCTTCAGATCTACAAGTAGCTCTTTAGCCTCATTTGCATATAATTTCAAAAGCTGATTTCTCAGTCAGGGAGGAATGGACCAGCCATTTAAAGATATTTCTCAACTTCATCTTTGAACTATAATAGATCTGAAGCCTCTGTCACTCCACCTCTAAGCATGAGCCCAGCGCCACGCCTCCTGCTTGATTGATGGCTTTTATGGCTGATGTCACTCAACAAGCAGTAGCCGCCACTGGGCGGGGAATAGAGTTGAAGTGGTAGAATCTTCAGATATGCAAATGAGGCTGAGGGACTATGGTAGATCTGAAGCCTCTGTCACTCAACCTCTATTCCTTGCCCAGCACCACTGCCTCCTACTTGACTGATGTCCTCTTTTGCTGACATCACACAACAACCAGGAGCCTGCACTAAATAAGGAATAGAACTGGAATGGCAAAAGCTTCAGATATGTAAATTTGGCTGAAGGACTATTGTAGATCTGAAATCTTTGTCACTCCAGCTCTATTTTCTGCCCAGCATGTCCTGCTGCTTCATTGACTACTCCATAATGTCAAGTCACAGGAGCATATGAGGAGGAGGCGCTCTGTGGGAATAGAGCTGGAGTGACAGAGGCATCAGATCTAGAGGGTCAAGAACAAAATCTTACCCCAACAGTGAAATATTACAAACCATTTTCCAATTTTTCATTGTGCAATTAAGGGAATACAGTATAATAGACTCAGGATATTTTTTACTTAAATATATAACTAGAAAAGCTGATGCCAAACTTTTTACTTTTCCAACTGGATTTAACTCGCTGCCAATATCAGTGGATAAACCGCCCATTGTGCTAATAATGGTATAAACAAACTATTATGGTTTTACTAACACAACAAGCTGGAACAGTAGAAGTTCAATAAAGTTGGAACAATTTCAATACAAATAAAACATTAAAGGCTAAATTGTTTTTCAGAATATAAAACATTGTTATGAGGATCTATAGAAAACTGAAAAAGTATAAAAGCTCAATAAGTCCTAAAGCACAATATTATAATACTGCCCCTATGTACAAGAATATAACTACTATAATACTGTCCCTATATACAAGAATATAACTACTATAATACTGCTCCTATATACAAGAATATAACTACTATAATACTGCTCCTATATACAAGAATATAACTACTATAATACTGCCCCTATGTACAAGAATATAACTACTATAATACTGCCCCTATATACAAGAATATAACTACTATAATACTGCCCCTATATACAAGAATATAACTACTATAATACTGCTCCTATATACAAGAATATAACTACTATAATACTGCTCCTATATACAAGAATATAACTACTATAATACTGCTCCTATATACCAGAATATAACTACTATAATACTGCTCCTATATACAAGAATGTAACTACTATAATACTGCTCCTATGTACAAGAATATAACTACTATAATACTGCCCCTATATACAAGAATATAACTAATATAATACTGCCCCTATGTACAAGAATATAACTACTATAATACTGCCCCTATATACAAGAATATAACTACTATAATACTGCCCTATGTACAAGAATATAACTACTATAATACTGCTCCTATATACAAGAATATAACTACTATAATACTGCCCCTATGTACAAGAATATAACTACTATAATACTGCTCCTATGTACAAGAATATAACTACTATAATACTGCCCCTATGTACAAGAATATAACTACTATAATACTGCCCCTATGTACAAGAATATAACTACTATAATACTGCTCCTATGTACAAGAATATAACTACTATAATACTGCCCCTATGTACAAGAATATAACTACTATAATACTGCTCCTATATACAAGAATATAACTACTATAATACTGCTCCTATGTACAAGAATATAACTACTATAATACTGCTCCTATGTACAAGAATATAACTGCTATAATACTGCTCCTATATACAAGAATATAACTACTATAATACTGCTCCTATGTACAAGAATATAACTACTATAATACTGCTCCTATGTACAAGAATATAACTACTATAATACTGCTCCTATGTACAAGAATATAACTACTATAATACTGCCCCTATATACAAGAATATAACTACTATAATACTGCTCCTATGTACAAGAATATAACTAGTATAATACTGCCCCTATATACAAGAATATAACTACTATAATACTGCTCCTATGTACAAGAATATAACTGCTATAATACTGCTCCTATATACAAGAATATAACTAGTATAATACTGCCCCTACATACAAGAATATAAATACTATAATACTGCTCCTATGTACAAGAATATAACTACTATATAACTACTATAATACTGCTCCTATGTACAAGAATATAACTGCTATAATACTTCCCCTATGTACAAGAATATAACTACTATAATACTGCTCCTATATACAAGAATATAACTACTATAATACTGCTCCTATATACAAGAATATAACTACTATAATACTATCCCTATGTACAAGAATATAACTACTATAATACTGCTCCTATATACAAGAATATAACTACTATAATACCGCCCCTATATACAAGAATATAACTACTATAATACCGCTCCTATGTACAAGAATATAACTACTATAATACTGCTCCTATGTATAAGAATATAACTACTATAATACCGCTCCTATGTACAAGAATATAACTACTATAATACTGCTCCTATGTACAAGAATATAACTACTATAATACTGCTCCTATGTATAAGAATATAACTACTATAATACTGCTCCTATGTACAAGAATATAACTACTATAATACTGCTCCTATATACAAGAATATAACTACTATAATACTGCTCCTATATACCAGAATATAACTACTATAATACTGCTCCTATATACAAGAATGTAACTACTATAATACTGCTCCTATGTACAAGAATATAACTACTATAATACTGCCCCTATATACAAGAATATAACTAATATAATACTGCTCCTATGTACAAGAATATAACTACTATAATACTGCTCCTATGTACAAGAATATAACTACTATAATACTGCCCCTATGTACAAGAATATAACTACTATAATACTGCTCCTATATACAAGAATATAACTACTATAATACTGCTCCTATGTACAAGAATATAACTACTATAATACTGCTCCTATGTACAAGAATATAACTACTATAATACTGCTCCTATATACAAGAATATAACTACTATAATACTGCTCCTATATACAAGAATATAACTACTATAATACCGCCCTATATACAAGAATATAACTACTATAATACCGCTCCTATGTACAAGAATATAACTACTATAATACTGCTCCTATGTATAAGAATAAACTACTATAATACCGCTCCTATGTACAAGAATATAACTACTATAATACTGCTCCTATGTACAAGAATATAACTACTATAATACTGCTCCTATGTATAAGAATATAACTACTATAATACTGCTCCTATGTACAAGAATATAACTGCTATAATACTGCTCCTATGTACAAGAATATAACTACTATAATACTGCTCCTATATACAAGAATATAACTACTATAATACTGCTCCTATGTACAAGAATATAACTACTATAATACTGCTCCTATGTACAAGAATATAACTACTATAATACTGCTCCTATATACAAGAATATAACTACTATAATACTGCTCCTATGTACAAGAATATAACTACTATAATACTGCCCCTATATACAAGAATATAACTACTATAATACTGCTCCTATGTACAAGAATATAACTAGTATAATACTGCCCCTATATACAAGAATATAACTACTATAATACTGCTCCTATGTACAAGAATATAACTGCTATAATACTGCTCCTATATACAAGAATATAACTAGTATAATACTGCCCCTACATACAAGAATATAAATACTATAATACTGCTCCTATGTACAAGAATATAACTACTATAATACTGCTCCTATGTACAAGAATATAACTGCTATAATACTTCCCCTATGTACAAGAATATAACTACTATAATACTGCTCCTATATACAAGAATATAACTACTATAATACTGCTCCTATGTACAAGAATATAACTACTATAATACTGCTCCTATATACAAGAATATAACTACTATAATACTGCCCCTATATACAAGAATATAACTACTATAATACTGCTCCTATATACAAGAATATAACTACTATAATACTGCTCCTATGTATAAGAATATAACTACTATAATACCGCTCCTATGTACAAGAATATAACTACTATAATACTGCTCCTATGTACAAGAATATAACTACTATAATACTGCTCCTATGTATAAGAATATAACTACTATAATACTGCCTCCCATTTTTTTTTATTATGTAACATTATTTTACTGCAAAAAAAAAAAGATGAAAGTTAGTTTTACCATTTTTTTGGCAAGCAAATGTAACTCGCTGCCAGTTTCAGTGATTAAGCTGCACATTGTTCTTATAACAGTATCAAATAGCCGAATGTGGTTTTACTAACATAACAAGCTGTTTGCAGAGGAACAATAATAAATTCATTAAAGTTGGAACGATTTCAATGCAAATTTACACCAGAGACTAAATTGGTTTTGAAGGAGCTTATAAAACTGAGAAACAATAAAAGCTCAACAAGTCCAAGACACTGTGAACACATAATATAAGCATAGTAATATGTACACCCCTAGGAACAATACTATGACTACTATAATACTGCCTCTATATACAAGAATATAACTACTATAATACTGCTCCTGTGTACAAGAATATAACTACTATAATACTGCTCCCTATGTACAAGAATATAACTACTATAATACTGCCCCTATGTACAAGAATATAACTACTATAATACTGCCCCTATATACAAGAATATAACTACTATAATACTGCCCCTATATACAAGAATATAACTACTATAATACTGCTCCTATGTACAAGAATATAACTACTATAATACTGCCCTATATACAAGAATATAATCTATAATACTGCTCCTATGTACAAGATATAACTAATAATACTGCCCTATGTACAAGAATAAACTACTATAATACTGCTCCTATATACAAGAATATAACTACTATAATACTGCTCCTATATACAAGAATATAACTACTGTAATACTACTCCTATATACAAGAATATAACTACTATAATACTGCTCCTATATACAAGAATATAACTACTATAATACTGCTACTATATACAAGAATATAACTACTATTAATACTGCCCCTATATACAAGAATATAACTACTATAATATGCCCTATGTACAAGAATTATAACTACTATAAATACTGCTCCTATATACAAGAATATAACTACTATAATACGCTCCTATATACAAGAATATAATACTATAATACTGCCCATATATAAAGAATATAACTACTATAATATGTCCATATACAAGAATATAACTACTATAATACTGCCCTATATACAAGAATATAACTACTATAATACTGCTCCTATGTACAAGAATATAACTACTATAATACTGCTCCTATTACAAGAATATAATACTATATATGCCCTATACAAGATATAACTACTAATACTGCTATTACAAGAATATAACTACTATAATACTGCCCCTATATACAAGAATATAACTACTATAATACTGCTCCTATATACAAGAATATAACTACTATAATACTGCTCCTATGTACAAGAATATAACTACTATAATACTGCCCTTATACAAGAATATAACTACTATAATACTGCTCCTATGTACAAGAATATAACTACTATAATACTGCCCCTATATACAAGATATAACTACTATAATACTGCTCAATACAAGAATATACTCTTAATACGCTACTATTACAAGAATATAACTACTGTAATACTGCTCCTATGTACAAGAATATAACTACTATAATACTGCTCCTATGTACAAGAATATAACTACTATAATACTGCTCCTATATACAAGAATATAACTACTATAATACTGCCCCTATATACAAGAATATAACTACTATAATACTGCTCCTATTACAAGAATATAACTACTATAATACTGCTCCTATATACAAGAATATAACTACTATAATACTGCCCTATATACAAGAATATAACTACTATAATACTGCCCTATGTACAAGAATATAACTACTATAATACTGCTCCTATATACAAGAATATAACTACTATAATACTGCTCCTATGTACAAGAATATAACTACTATAATACTGCCCCTATGTACAAGAATATAACTACTATAATACTGCTCCTATTTACAAGAATATAACTACTATAATACTGCTCCTATTACAAGAATATAACTACTATAATACTGCTCCTATATACAAGAATATAACTACTATAATACTAGCCCCTATATACAAGAATATAACTACTATAATACTGCTCCTATATACAAGAATATAACTACTATAATACTGCTCCTATTACAAGAATATAACTACTATAATACTGTCCTCTTGATAGAATATAACTACTATATATGCTTATATACAGAAATAACTTATATACGCCCATATATAAGATATAACTACTTAATACAGCTCCTATCTACAAGAATTACATATCAGCCCTATGTACAGAATATATAGATCTTTACCTCCTATTTACAAAATATAATACTATATACTGCCCCTATGTACAAGAATATAACTACTATAATACAGCTTCTATATACAAGAATATAACTACTATAATACTGCTCCTATATACAAGAATATAACTACTATAATACTGCTCCTATATACAAGAATATAACTACTATAATACTGCCCTATGTACAAGAATATAACTACTATAATACTGCTCCTATGTACAAGAATATAACTACTATAATACTGCTCCTATATACAAGAATATAACTACTATATACTGCCCCTATGTACAAGAATATAACTACTATAATACTGCTCCTATGTACAGGAATATAACTACTATAATACTGCTCCTATTGTACAAGAATATAACTACTATAATACTGCTCCTATATACAAGAATATAACTACTATAATACTAACCCCTATATACAAGAATATAACTACTATAATACTCGCATCCTATATACAAGAATATAAACTACTATATACTGCCCTATATACAAGAATATAACTACTATAATACTGTTCCTCTTTGATGTATCACTATTCTATTTATATAGCAAGTCACTTATTCACATTTGATTGATTTATTAATTTCACCTTCTAATAGTTCACATTCAGACCTGTGATATTAGATTCCTTTACCTTATTTAAAAATAGTTTAATATTTTTGACTATTTTTTTCTTCGCTGTTTCTGTGATGATCTGATGTAGTTTTAAGTCAAATGTATGGACAATTCTGGAAGTTCACAAACTTTGAAGCTCCACTGCCTGTAGTAATTAGGTGCTGTAATTACTATGGCCACACTGCCACCTACTGGACAGAGTGGAGATTGCGGACATAAAAGTCAACATTGGATGTTTATCACCTTTGTTTTGCAGCATTAGATGCATCGAAGCCTTATATTGCGTATTTGCACAATTAATAGGTAAAAAAAAAGCTTTCATAGGAACGCACCACTGCATGTACTCGGCCACATGCTGCGTTTTGGTGCATCTTCTCCAGCAGGAGCTGACTGTGACTGATAAGTGCTGTCAGATATCTACTATGGAGAAGCTTCATTCTGAAAACTGATATAAAAATGTAATTTATTTCCCCCAGATTGATTACAACGGCAGATTAGAAGACATAGTTCGGGTTTGGAATCCTTGGGGGCAAGGAGAATGGAACGGACGCTGGAGCGATGGGTGAGCGCCAATCCACAACGCGTGGGGTCATTCTCCACTGGAGCTAATGGGATGTCTTATGAGGCTTAAATCTTATCTGCCACAGTCTTAGATTTTTGCAGCATAACTGAAAAGGTCTACAGCTTTGCATTATGCTATGGCCCCTGTTTATCATCATTTTTCTGCTTCATTTCTGGAAAAAAATTGGATCCGTTACTGACTATTATGTTTGCAAATAATTGATGTTATTTAAAGCACCACTTCAAAGTGTTTCTTTTATTGCACCTCTTCAGTGGTGTTTTAAATGTAAGTCACCTACTCCTAGTCGTACACTCACCTTACGGCGTTTTCATACTTTACCAACGCCACTCCGGTCCAACTGCACGCAATGCAGTTCTATAAGTGCTAGAATGGGGCTAGAATGAGACCAGAACAAGGCGAGAAGGAGGACAGAACGAGACCATGATGAGGGTGTGACGAGATCAGAATGAGACCAGAATGAGACCAGAATGAAGCCATTACGAGACCAGGACGAGACCAGGACAAGAGCAGAATGATGATAGGATGAAGCCAGAATGAGACCAGGACAATTACAGAACAAGTCCAGAAAGAGGCCAGAACAAAACCAGCATAAGGACAGGACGAGGCCAGAACAAGACCAGAATGAGGTCAGAACGAGACCAGAATGAGGCCAGAAGGAGAACAGGATAAGGCTAGAATGAGACCAGGACGAGACCAGGACAAGAGCAGAATGATGATAGGATGAAGCCAGAATGAGACCAGGACAATTACAGAACAAGTCCAGAAAGAGGGCAGAACAAAACCAGCATAAGGACAGGACGAGGCCAGAACAAGACCAGAATGAGGTCAGAACGAGACCAGAATGAGGCCAGAAGGAGAACAGGATGAGGCTAGAATGAGACCAGGACGAGACCAGGACAAGAGCAGAATGATGATGGGATGAAGCCAGAATGAGGCCAGGACAAAGCTAGAATGAGACCAGAACGAGGCCCATACGAGGACAAATTACAGAACAAGGCCAGTATAAGGACAGGACAAGGCCAGAACAGGACCAGAATGAGGCCAGAATGAGGTCAGAACGAGTCCAGAACAGGGCCAGAACGAGGCCAGTATGAGTCCAGAAGACCAGGACGAGGCCAGAATGAGACCAAAACGAGGCCAGAATGAGACCAGAACAAGTGCAGAATAAGTCCAGAATGAGTCCAGAAGAAGACCAGAATGAGGTCTGAATGAGTCCAGAACAGGGCCAGAACGAGGCCAGAACGAGGCCAGAACAAGGCCAGAACGAGGCCAGAATGAGGCCAGAATGAGGCCAGAATGAGACTAGAATAAGACCAGAATGAGACTAGAATGAGACTAGAATGAGACCAGAAGAAGACCAGAATGAGGTCTGAGTAAGGTCAGAATGAGACCAGAACGAGGCCCATACGAGTCCAGAAGACCAGAACAAGGCCAAAACAAGGCCAGAATGAGTCCAGAAGAAGAGCAGAATGATTACAGAAGAACACCAGACTGAGGCCAGAATGAGACTAGAATGAGACTAGAATGAGACTAGAATGAGACCAGAATGAGTCCAGAAGAAGACCAGAATGAGGTCTGAGTGAGGTCAGAATGAGACCAGAACGAGGCCCATACGAGTCCAGAAGACCAGAACAAGGCCAAAACAAGGCCAGAATGAGTCCAGAAGACCAGAACGAGTCCAGAATGAGTCCAGAAGAAGACCAGAACAAGGTCGGAACAAGACCAGAATGAGTTCAGAAGAAGAGCAGAATGATTACAGAAGAACACCAGAATGAGACCAGCATGAGACTAGGCCAGAACGAGCTCAGAATGACGCTAGAACGAGCCCAGAACGAGTCCAGAATGAGTTCAGAAGAAGACCAGAACGAGGTCGGAACAAGACCAGAACGAGTCCAGATCAAGACCAGAACAATTACAGAAGAACTCTAGAATGAGACCAGCATGAGACTAGAATGAGACAAATAGGAGACAAATAGGAGGTAAGAGCGAAGCCAAATTGAGGCCAGAACGAGGTCAGGATGGGACAAGAATTAGGTCTGAATGAGGCCAGAAGAAGGCCAGAATGGTGCCTCAAAGCATTTTTACAGAAATCATCAATCCACGTGCACCATTTTAAGGAATTTTTCATAAAAAAACAACACTGCAACCAATGCCACAATATTGATTTCTCACTATAGCACACACCAGTGGTCAGTCATGGTACTGCAGACACAAATAACTTTATAAGAGCATTACTTGATGAGTTTGATAACAAACTCAACTCTGTAACATCTAACGTCTCAGAACTGCTACATTTGTATTGAAATTCAATTATTTTGAGACTATCGTTAATTCAGATTTATTCTTCAAATCAGAATTATATGCAGCACTTGCAATGTCACAGCCAGTGTTGTAACTTGAAGCTCATGGGCCCCAATGAGAAAGCTCAACGGGGCCCCAATTATTGCAAATCTTTAATAGCAGTAGGTTTTTTTTCTATAGGCTAAAGGGACTTATGGGGCCCTTAGGTTCCAGGGCCTGGGTGCAATTGGGACCCCTGCATCTATTGTAGGTAGCTGAATATCAGTGATGGAATTAGAGTAGTGATTCGCCACCTAGTGGCCAAAGTACAATAGATCTGTTAGTTGAAAACATTACCTTGGATTTAGTGTCAGTAATATGTACAATCAAGGGAGCAAATTTAAATGATTAAATAATAAACTCAGCTTATGTGTAGTAAGAATCCACTGACCTTGACATTTTCTTGTAAATTTTCTTCTAATTAAAATTAAGCTCATCACTTGCAGTTCCACATTTGACCTTTTGGTGTGCTCTAGTGCAGAACATCAATGATTGAGTCACTCCTACGCCATCTAGTGGTCAAAGTGGATAATACCCAAATTGCTATGAACAGTTTCAAAGTAAAACTACCTTATTTCCATCTATACTTGACTTGTTTTTCCCTTCCAGAGCTTCTCAATGGGACAGAGTCCGGCCAGAGATAAGAAAGAAGTTTAACATTGACAGAAATGATGGAGAATTTTGGTATGTTTTTTTTTTTTCAACCATAGACACCTTTAATAAGTCTTAGGAATCAATATAGTTTTTATTTATATAATGTGACCCTCAAAGAATTAAAAGAGACCTATCGTGTGGGCTGACCCATTTCACCCATTGGCCCACATCATGGAACAGTGGCTTGCAGAGCTGAATAAAATATATTCTAAATGTTCTTCTTTCATCTACGTTGAGGAGATTTTAGCTAGTAAGGTTTTGAGTCTGGTTTATAAATCCAAGTCAATGCTACTAGACATTTGTATCTGGGGAGGGACTTCTTCCCCTGCATGAACTTGACCAATCTTCAGGAAGTGTCATGAAAAAAGGAGAGGTCCCTAGAAAAGCTTAAATCTATAATGACACACAGCTGTGTAAAGTACAGCAGAGCTATGTGTCATTAGAAACACTTCCAGGAACCTTGACCTCATAGCAGTCAGTGAGGGGGAAGGAGAGTAAAGCAGAGCTATGCGTGAATACAAACACCTCCAGGAGCTTTCATCTCATGTCAGTCAGTGTGTGGGAAGGAGAGGAAAGCAGAGCTATGTGTCAATACCAACTCCTCCAGGAGCTTTGATCTCATGGCAGTCAGTGTGGGGGAGAAGAATAAAGCAGAGCTACGTGTCAATACGAACTCCTCCAGGAGCTTTGATCTCATGGCAGTCAGTGTGGGGGAAGGAGAGTAAAGCAGAGCTATGTGTCAATACACACACCTCCAGGAGCCTTGATCTCATGGCAGTCAGTGTGGGGGGAGGGGAGTAAAGCAGAGATATGTATCATTACAGTCACCTCCAGGAGCTTTGATCCTTTGGCAGTCAGTTTGTGGGGAGGCAATGTAAATCAGAGCTATGTGTCATTATAAACACCTCCAGGAGCTTTGATCTCATGGCAGTCAGTCAGTAGGGGGGGTAAGGGAGTAAAGCAGAGATATGTGTCATTACAGACACATCCACGACCTTTGATGTCATGGCAGTTAGTAAGGGTAGTAGAGTAAAGCAGAGCTATGTGTCATTACAAACACCTCCAGGAGCTTTGATCTCATGCCAGACAGTGTGGAGGAAGCAGAGTAAAAAGTATGTGTCATTACAGACACCTCCAGGAGCTTTGATCTTATGGCAGTCAGTGTGTGGAGAGGCAAAGTAAAGCAGAGCTATGTGTAATTATAAACACCTCCAGGAGCTTTGATCTCATGCCAGACAGTAATGGGGGAGGAGAGTAAAGCAGAGCTATGTGTCATGACAAACACCTTCCAGAAGCTTGTAGGGGTGAGTTTAGGGAGAGTGGAGTAAAACAGAGCTATGTGTCATAATACAATGATAAACACCTTCTGGAGCTTGGATTTTATGGCAATCAGTGTTGGGGGAGCAGAGTAAAGCAGAGCTATGTGTCAATACAAACACTTTGTAGTGCTTATATCATAGAGCAATGTTAGCTCTGCTGTATACTAAAGCATTAAGATTAAAGCAAAGCTGAGCTATATGTCATCTTTAGCAGCTGCCTTAGCTTCCTTGTCATGGTAGTCAGCATGAGGGTGTTGAGGGGGGCATATTCATGTAGACTGGCAAGCTGCTAAGAGGGAAGAGCACAGCTAGGGTCCCAGGTAACAGAGTACAAGGCAAGGAGAGCAGGAATGGCTCTACCGGAGGAGAGTACAAGGAAGGCCTGACCAACAGTCAGCAAGGCAGAAGCAAACTAACTTAATAATCAGGCACCTCCCATCAGAGGAGGTGGCCTGATATACCAGAGGAAGAGCAGCTATTGGTCAAGGGGAGTGTCAGGTTGGACCGTGCTGGCCCCTAGAGTCACCTAGTGCTCCGCTGATTGGTCACATGAATACGACCATTGTAATGTTCTCATGTGTGAGCCCGGCGGTCATCTGACAGAAAGGGAACCCGGCGATGGCTCCAAGACACAGCACGCCTGGACTCCGGATGCCCAGTCGGCAGAGGGGCAGAGGATGCCGACCCGGGAGAGGTGAGCTGGGGATCGGTGCCAGGGGACCTAACAGTAATGACACATAGCTCTGCTGTACCTTCTGCTTGCTGTGGGATGAAAGCTAAAGGTGTTTGTAGTGACACATAGTCACGCTGTGTTCCCCTACTCCCAGGCTGTCTGCTGTGACATGAAAGCTGAAGGTGTTTGTAGTTATACATAGTCTTACTGCACTCCCCTTCCCTCACACTGTCTGGTGTGAGATGAAAACTAAAGGTGTTTGTAATGATACATAGCCCTGCTGTACTCCTCTTCTCCCACACTGTCTGCTGTGAGATGAAAGCTGAAGGTATTTGCAATAACACATAGTCTTGGTGAACTCTCCTTCCCCACAATGACTGACATTAGATCAAAGCTCCTGGAGGTATTTGTAATAATGCGTAGCTCTACTGTTCTCCCCTTCCGCCCTCACTGTCTGCTGTGAGATGAAAGCTGATGGTGTTTGTAATGACACACAGCTGTGCTGTACTCTATAGTGGGTGCAGAGCTCACAGAGGAGAGCAGAGCTACGTGCCATTACATATCTCACATAGATGGGTAGATTATTTTTCCTCTTGCTTATGATTGGTCAACATCATACAGGGAAAAAAGTACACACCCCTAGAGAAGAGTCTCTGCTAATGCCCCCTTGGACTTAGCAAAAACTAATATATAGACTTTATAAGATAATATTTCCACAACTGAGAAGAGAAATAAGACATTTAAATATACATTGTCTTCAGCTCTGCAGCCACTATTCCATGATGTGGCCGGTTTATCAACAGGTATTTTCCACCTAATCTGACCTGATCTGGATCCTGATTCCAGTGATGTGTCACTTACTGAGCTGCTCAGTGTAGTTTTGATAAAACCACTGTTTACTCAGCAGGAGATTATCATTACAGGACTACTTGGCTGCAGGTAGTGCAGCATATTCTAAACTGCTAAATGACAGCAAGCAGCTCAGTAAGTGACATAACACTGGAATCAGGGTCTCTGTATATTATGCTGCTCTCAGATGGCATGGCACAAATCCTGGTGACAGATTCCCTTTAATGTGTTTATGTGGACTGCAACAGTAGGTAAATGAATAAAACCAATGGCAGAGAGTCACAGTGGAAAGGGGTAGTCCAGTCTAAATCCATGAGTGTACTCTGCAGTCACTCTGTGTGTCACTCTATGCGACTGCAGACTTGTGAGTCTTCACATTGCAGACACTGTGCTTTAAGGATTCACTGGGTTCAGAGCCAGGAACGGCGGTCACGTGGCCATGAATATGCAATATGGCTACTATTAGCCAGAATCCTGCTAGAGTGACTGCAGACTTGTGTCTTTAGACCAGACAGCCCCTTTAAGGCTTCTTACATACGTTGCTACAAATAAGGTATCTGCCTCTTCTAACTAATTTAGTTTAATATGAAGGCTCGGATTCTGTCAGTTTCCTTTTAATAGATTAATTACTATTTCCTGATGTGGAAATTGCCTTTTCAGAAAGGAAGAGAACTTCCCAGAGGAGCATTGCAGGCAGTTAAGTCTCCTCATACTGGTATGTCACTCTCCATAAGGAGAAACCTTACCCCTTAGGTCCCAGTCTTAGCCTCTCACCTAGTCAAATCAGATCTCATACTTTGCACTGACAAGAAGCAATATCCAAAAAACAGCAGATACTGGTTAGGCTTTTATCCTAAGTCATGTGGCTAGGTTCATTAAAGGGTTGATATAGTCTTTTAGGATTTCTACTTCCAATAGGTGGCGCTATGCTTTGTCTAATTCCTCCCTAAAGAGACAATTTTTATATTTAATTTCCCATAGGAGCATTGCAGGCGCTTAGATCTCCTCACACTAGTGTCAATCTCCACAAAGAGAAGCCTTATGGTGGGTTTACACACACCAATCATTGTATCCAATCTCTGAACCAATCTCTGGTTGCAGTGAAATCATGGACAGATTGCTCCATGTTGTACACAGCCACAAAATGGAACTATGTGTCCATGATTTCACTGCAACCAGAGATTGGTTCAGAGATTGGATACAATGATTGGTGTGTGTAAACCCACCATTACCCTTGGACCTCACTTACCCTCTTATAAAGCCAGACCAGATCGCATACTTTGCACTGACGAGAGGCAAAACCCCAAAACACACTGTCTGAAAATAGAGATTCTTGTTTGGCTTTTATCCAAAGTGTGATGGTGTGATATGGTGGGTTATATTTTACTGCATTTTACAAGTGTCGTTCCTATACTGTGTATTCAGCCCTTCCTCCTTCCTGTGTACTCATTACACTCCTGAGGGTCTGATAATTGAATTACTGTGGACATCTTACTTGGTCATTCTAGTCCTGTCTGCAATTGTGTGTACTACCCCCTAGGAGTGTGTGAATAGACCTGGTTTGGACATGGGAGGTGGGGGGGCGAAGAAGTGTGTTTTCAGTCTATGTGTGGGATGCTGAGTTCAGACTAGCTCCACAAAGGGATTTAGAGAAACCTGGTTTACCTAGATACAGTCTACTGCTGGATTGTTTTATGGATTTTCTGATGGATTGTTTTATGGATTTTTATGTTTTCAAGCAAAAAAGGTTCTTGGGCTGTTCACACATCTCTCGTTCTGTTTAATTGTGGGGTAGGACACTGTGACACTAAGTCATATGACAAGGCTCGTTAAAGGGTTGATAATAACTTATAAGATTGCTACTTACAATAGGTGGCGCTAGTGTTCCTCTTCTTCCTCTCTGAAAAGGCAATTTGCAGATCTAATTCCCCGGAGGAGCATTGTGTCTTTTAAGTCTCCTCATACTGACCACGAGGAGAAACCTTACCCCTTAGATCCTGATGATCTCTCTTTTTTTCTAGATGTGACGTGCATCGTTTGTTTCAGCTCTTCTTCCTTTCCATTCTTGTCTTTAGGATGTCCTGCCAAGATTTCATGCAATACTTTGTCCAAGTGAATATCTGTAACCACATGCCAACATTCTTGGATTTCGGTAACCCCCAATATGTCTGGGATACCACCAGCTACTACAACCAGTGGGTGCGGGGCAGCAGTGCTGGGGGATGTAGTTCCGCAGGTTTGTCATGTTATTTCGCTGTATAACCTATAACAATTCAATTGTGTGGAAGTTTTCCCAGATTTTCCATATATAACACAATCAGAAAAGAATGACCATTGACAGACGATCAGAGAACAGACGATCTCGGGTGCTGCGGGGCTCAATACAATGATCAGACGCTCCAATGGGATCCACATTCAACTATTAACTATTGTTAGTCAGTCTTCTCTGCTGTTCTACCTATAGGAGAATATTTTTTCATTACATCTGACTTTTCTATTTAGATGATATCTGGAAAAATCCCAATACACGATCAGTGTTCCTGAGTTACAAGGAACAAAGAAAGGATACAATGTGACTGTGGCCCTGATGCAAAGTCTCAGCAATGAACGGAAATACAATCCTCCGTGGTTACCGATAGGATTCGCTTTCTGTAAGGTATGGATTAAATTCTACTATAACATTGTCTGTATGTACAAGAATATAACTACTATAATACTGCCCCTACATACAAGAATATAACTACTATAATACTGCTCCTATATACAAGAATATAACTACTATAATACTGCTCCTATATTACAAGAATATAACTACTATAATACTGCCCCTATGTACAAGAATATAACTACTATAATACTGCCCCTATATACAAGAATATAACTACAATAATACTGCCCCTATGTACAAGAATATAACTACTATAATACTGCTCCTATGTACAAGAATATAACTACTATAATACTGCTCCTATATACAAGAATATAACTACTATAATACTGCTCCTATGTACAAGAATATAACTACTATAATACTGCTCCTATGTACAAGAATATAACTACTATAATACTGCTCCTATATACAAGAATATAACTACTATAATACTGCTCCTATATACAAGAATATAACTACTATAATACTGCCCCTATATACAAGAATATAACTACTATAATACTGCTCCTATGTACAAGAATATAACTACTATAATACTGCTCCTATGTACTAGAATATATCTACTATAATACTGCTCCTATATACAAGAATATAACTACTATAATACTGCCCCTATGTACAAGAATATAACTACTATAATACTGCTCCTATGTACAAGAATATAACTACTATAATACTGCTCCTATATACAAGAATATAACTACTATAATACTGCTCCTATATACAAGAATATATTTACTATAATACTGCCCCTATATACAAGAATATAACTACTATAATACTGCTCCTATGTACAAGAATATAACTACTATAATACTGCTCCTATGTACAAGAATATATTCTACTATAATACTGCTCCTATATACAAGAATATAACTACTATAATACTGCCCCTATGTACAAGAATATAACTACTATAATACTGCCCCTATGTACAAGAATATAACTACTATAATACTGCCCCTGTATACAAGAATATAACTATATAATACTGCTCCTATGTACAAGAATATAACTACTATAATACTGCCCCTATGTACAAGAATGTAACTACTATAATACTGCTCCTATATACAAGAATATAACTACTATAATACTGTCCCTATATACAAGAATATAACTACTATAATACTGCTCCTATATACAAGAATATAACTACTATAATACTGCTCCTATGTACAAGAATATAACTACTATAATACTGCCCCTATGTACAAGAATATAACTACTATAATACTGCTCCTATATACAAAAATATAACTACTATAATACTGCTTCTATGTACAAGAATATAACTACTATAATACTGCTCCTATGTACAAGAATATAACTACTATAATACTGCTCCTATGTACAAGAATATATCTACTATAATACTGCTCCTATATACAAGAATATAACTACTATAATACTGCTCCTATATACAAGAATATAACTACTATAATACTGCCCCTATGTACAAGAATATAACTACTATAATACTGCCCCTATGTACAAGAATATAACTACTATAATACTGCCCCTATGTACAAGAATATAACTGCTATAATACTGCCCCTATATACAAGAATATAACTGCTATAATACTGCTTCTATGTACAAGAATATAACTACTATAATACTGCCCCTATGTACAAGAATATAACTACTATAATACTGCCCCTATATACAAGAATATAACTACTATAATACTGCTCCTATATACAAAAATATAACTAGTATAATACTGCTCCTATGTACAAGAATTATAACTACTATAATACTGCCCCTATGTACAAGAATATAACTACTATAATACTGCCCTATATACAAGAATATAACTACTATAATACTGCTCCTATATACAAAAATATAACTACTATAATACTGCTCCTATGTACAAGAATATAACTACTATAATACTGCTTCTATGAACAAGAATATAACTACTATAATACTGCTTCTATGTACAAGAATATAACTACTATAATACTGTCCCTATATACAAGAATATAACTACTATAATACTGCCCCCTATATACAAGAATATAACTACTATAATACTGCACCTATGTACAAGAATATAACTACTGTAATACTGCCCCTATATACAAGAATATAACTACTATAATACTGCCCCTGTGTACAAGACTATAACTACTATAATACTGTCCCAATATACAAGAATATAACTACTATAATACTGCCCCTTATATACAAGAATATAACTACTATAATACTGCACCTATGTACAAGAACATAACTACTATAATACTGCTCCTATGTACACGAATATAACTACTATAATACTGCTCCTATGTACAAGAATATAACTACTATAATACTGCTCCTATGTACAAGAATATAACTACTATAACACTGCCCTATATACAAGAATATACCTACTATAATACTGCTCCTATATACAAGAATATAACTACTATAATACTGCCCCTTATATACAAGAATATAACTACTATAATACTGCTCCTATATACAAGAATATAACTACTATAATACTGCCCCTATGTACAAGAATATAACTACTATAATACTGCTTCTATGTACAAGAATATAACTACTATAATACTGCTCCTATATACAAGAATATAACTACTATAATACTGCTCCAATGTACAAGAATATAACTACTATAATACTGCCCCTATATACAAGAATATAACTACTATAATACTGCCCCTATATACAAGAATATAACTACTATAATACTGCTCCTATGTACAAGAATATAACTACTATAATGCTGCTCCTATATACAAGAATATAACTACTATAATACTGCCCCTATATACAAGAATATAACTACTATAATACTGGACCTATGTACAAGAATATAACTACTATAATACTGCTCCTATGTACAAGAATATAACTACTATAATACTGCCCCTATATACAAGAATATAACTACTATAATACTGCTCCTATGTACAAGAATATAACTACTATAATGCTGCTCCTATATACAAGAATATAACTACTATAATACTGCCCCCTATGTACAAGAATATAACTACTATAATTCTGCTCCTATATACAAGAATATAACTACTATAATACTGCTCCTATATACAAGAATATAACTACTATAATACTGCACCTATGTACAAGAATATAACTACTATAATAGTGTCCTGATTTGTATTAATATAGCTACAATAAATGTGTAGATATTGTAGTTTAGAAGTAACTTTATTTTATTTCTCTTTTTCTTATAGGTTGCGGCCAAGGTAAGAATATCTTTGTATTTCCATTTTTCTACGAAAGAGATAGACATGTTTCACAACGATAATGATTTTGATTATTTTGATTATTCTAATTATAGTATTTTATGTACAGTTGTGGTTCTTCTACTTATCTTGCTGTCAGGTCGGGTTTTGCTATCAGATAAAGTTCCGTAAATGTGTCATTTCTGGGATTGTTTCTATAAAGTGTTCAGGTCACAGATCCCTTATATTACCGTCCTGACACTTTTCAGGTTCTTTATATAATCTCCAGTTCATCTCAATCCTTTGTTCTATCTCTTTTGTTGGCAATGACAGGGGTGAGACGTTTTGTGTAAGTCTTCACCTGGTTGGCTCACACTGGTGCTGGTATGTCGCCCATTCCTCCATGCAGATCTCCTCTAGAGCAGTGATGTTTTGGGGCTGTTGCTGGACAACACGGACTTTCAACTCCCTCCAAAGGTTTTCTATAGGGTTGAGATCTGGAGACTGGCTAGGTCACTCCAGGACCTTGAAATGCTTCTTATGAAGTCACTCCTTCATTGTTCTGGCGGTGTGCTTTGGATCATTGTCAAGCTGAAAGACCCACCCATGTTTCATCTTCAATGCCTTTGCTGATGGAAGGAGGTTTGCATTCAAAATCTCACGACACATGGCCCCATTCATTCTTTCATGTACACGGATCAGTCTTCCTGGTCCCTTGGCAGAGAAACAGCCCCAAAGCATGATGTTGCCACCCCCATGCTTCACAGTAGGTATGGTGTTCTTTGGATGCAACTCAGCATTCTTTCTCCTCCAAACACGACGAGTTGTGTTTCTACCAAACCGTTCTACTTTGGTTTCATCTGACCATATGACATTCTCCCAATACTCTTCTGGATCATCCAAATGCTCTCTAGCAAACCTCAGACAGGCCCGGTCATGTACTGGCGTGAGCAGTGGGACACATCTGGCACTGCAGGATCTGAGTCCCTGGAGGCGTAGTGTGTTACTGATGGCAGCCTGTGTAACGTTGGTCCCAGCTCTCTGCAGGTCATTCACTAGGTCCCCCGTGTGGTTCAGGGATTTTAGCTCACCGTTCTTGAGATCATTTTGACCCCACGGAGTGAGATCTTGCGTGGAGCCCCAGATGGAGGGAGATTATCAGTGGTCTAAGTGACACTGACAGCACAAAACAGATTAGCTAATCCAGGAGAGATGTATTGATGTCTACTGATGTGTGATAGGATCTGATCAGGACTCGTCATCTATCTCATGAATCGTGGATAGCAGGGGGCATTTATTAAGCAGTATTATTTGCTTTCTGCAAAGTGGATTAAATCAGTATTTTGCCCTCCAGCAATCTGTTGATGTCTTGATTGGCTGCAGCTGTTTTATTAATGACTCACAGCTGAGATCCATTGCTAACAATTAAAGATACGGAGATGGAAAGTCCAACAAATATTCATCAGGGAAATATACATCGTTAGAAATAAAAGTAACTGTGGGGGAATTGTGCACAGATTCTGGTTCTCGTAGAAGTTGTCCCATATTGGGCGCCAATGTAAAATATGTAATGGGGCAACCTAACTCCTATCTAGAGCCAAGTGTCATGTAATGTGATCTTGGCCAACCCTGAGGTTCCAGTGCTTCATCTGTACCCCCAACACCAACACACAGGTGTGAGTTTCTAGCCGGGTCAGAGTGGCCACAATATCCTTGTGGGGAAAAAGGTCACGCACCCATCGGAAGATACTCAACTTAGTAGACATTTTGATACGTCCTTCTTTATGTTTGTATGTAGAAAAGAAAATAATATTGAGTAAATCATGTCATCTATTTTTTTACCAAATTGACATCTTGTTCCTTATATCTTAAAATTACTTTTTTCATGACCCTCTATAGGGCGTTAAAAATGGGACACAACTGAAATATTCCCGGCAGCATGTAACCGACACGATCAACTCAGGACTAGAACGGGGCCGAGAAGTTACCAGATCCTTCATGGTTCCACCGGGGACCTACGTCATTCTGCCATTCACCCTAAACAAGGGACAAGAGTCGGAGTTCCTGCTAAGAATTTTTATGAAGACTTCACAGATCGCTGAGTAATAATCTTTGCTTTTCGTCACGGGGTCCTACTTCAGTATCACACAATCAACAGAGCTAAGAGATGTGTGAACAACCCAAGAACCTTTATTACCTGCAAATTGAAAGGTCCATAAGACAATCCACCACACAGAGGGTAAAATAGTCCAGGAACACCCATACAGTCCAGGGACAAGATACAGTTAAGGAGTCATAAACCTCCACATATAGAACGATACGGCCGTTTGGCTACAGATACTTCTTCTCCGCAGGGGCGGAACTACCGTGGTGCAGCTGGTTCCGCTGCACCAGGGCCCCGACCGGCTAGGGGGCCCCTTCAAGCCTGCAGGTGGGCCCCCAGCAGACCCCCGTAAGCCGTTGTCATAGGAGAGGAGGGTCATGCAAGGGAAGTAGAAAGCTTTCTGCTTCCCTCTTGCCTGAACCCGCCCCTCCTCTCCTCTGCCCCTCCAGCTTCCCGGTGCTTCCCGGAACGCCGAGTGCGGCTCAGCAGGTAGGAGAGCTGCCGCAAACACTGGCACCGATGGCCACCAGCAACCCCCCCGGTTGGCGCCGACAGCCACCAGCACCCCCCAAACACCCCCCGGACGACGCCGACGGCCACCAGCATCCCCTCCCCCTGCTCCTCAACATGGCTGCACCAGGGCCCCCAGGGGTCACGGTGATCAGGGTTTACTCCTAGTATCTCTGGGGTGCTGACAATCAGTAGCTATTTTTTGTCCGCTCACCATTCCAAATGTTGTAGCATTCAGCTTCCAACCACAGCATAGGGCAGGGGCTAGAAAATGGTCGGATTCCAAGTATCTCTGGGGTGCTCATCTTAGCATCAGCATCCCACAAAGGATCTATCCTACTGGTCTCGTTGTCCTCCTCAAATACCCTCCTGATATCCAGGGTAGGCAGACAGGATGGATGGCTGTCAGGCCCCCCAGACCTAGGAATGGCACCTCGGCGATTAAGGCACCACAGGGGTGATTTGCAGCATTTGGACATCAGATGAGTCATGAATGGACAGTCAGGAAATGTCAGCAGGAATTCATCAAGAGGTATGGACACATCCAGGCTGCAGATGATTGCGCCATCAATGAAAACTTCTGACATCTCTCATGCCCTAAGGCTGCTTTCACATTTGCGTTTGTTTGCAGACGCATACGCAGTGCAAACGCAGCCATACTGATGTGAACGCAGCGTAGAGTCTCCGCATGCATTCACATCAGTATGCAGCCCGGTCAGCCAATCAGCTGTCTTGGCGGCGGCTGGGAGGCGGAGATCAGGGGCGGAGATCTCCTCCCAGCTACCGCTGATCTCTCGCTGGTGTCTGCGCGGGAAGTTTAAACAGCTGTCAAATCAGCTGTTTCTCCCCGCAGACACCGCCAGGAGATTAGCGGTGGCCAGGAGAGGAGATCAGCAGCTGCTCCAGCTGATCTCCCGGTGGCCGCCGTTGATCTCCTGATGACCGCCACTGATCTCCCCGTGACCGCCACTGATCTCCTGGTGACCGCTGATGTCCTGGGAGATCAGCGGCGGAAACGGGAGAGATTTCAATGAGATCTGCAGCATTCTCCTGCACTGTCATGCGGAGGACACTGCGGATCCATTGACTCCCATGCATTGTTTGTGCGCTTGCGGGAGCTTGCAGATACAACAAGCTCCCGCAAACGCACAAAAAAATGTAACAGGCTGCGTTCGGAGGGCGCATAAATTATGCGCATCCGAACGCAAACGCAACCAAACGCAGGTACTATGCATTCCCATGTTAAACATAGGAACGCAGTGCGCATGCATTTGGCTGCGTTCGGTGCGCTGCGTTTACATAGTACAAATAAAGGACTCTATACTCACCTCCCGAGCTGGTGCCGTTCCAGCGCTGTCGGTCATTGCAGTTCAGGGCTTGTGACCTTGTGACGTCCCGCGAGTCTTGAGTCTTGTGCCAAATGGGCAGAAGCCATAGAGCCACTTCATGTTGATTGCTCATTTGGTCCAAAGGCAAGAAAGAGAAGCCGTCGGTGATTGGACACAGGGCTCGTGTGATGTCACAGTATCGGGATTACCGACAGCGCTAGAATGGTGGCAGCCCAGGAGGTGAGTACAGGGTATATCAGAAGAGTAGTGGACAACCCCTTTAAAAGCATCCCATATAGTAGGTGTATTAGTATGCCTATGTGTACACTATCAAATGTGTGTTATGTTTGTAGGAATCCAGTGCCTGAACCATCTCCAAGTGAGAGGAACCGAGAGCTCCGCTCCAGCAGCTCCTCATCACAGTAAGTATCAGATATCTCACTAATTAATGCTTATGGTGTAGAACGAAGCTGCGGCTTACCATCCAAAGTGTAATTTCATTGTAATTAGAGCTCCCTAATAGGATTTATCCATTTACATGGATTATGATGATTCCTTTACAAGTGCAGCACCCTGGCACTTCTGTAAGTGCAATCAGGGGGACGGTTCATTAAAGCTTTTCTGCCAGTCATTAAAGCTTTGAAAAGTAACAAACTTTGGTTCAATGAGAAGTTGCAAGAAAATGTTGCGTCTATTGACCAGTTTAACGGAATGGAGGATATAGGGCGGAGGTGCGATCACTAGTGATGAGCGTGCACTACCATGCTTAGGGCACTACCATGCTCAGGGGGCTCAGTACTCCCAATGAGCAATTGGGTGCTCGGACGGGTGCAACTCCAATACTGAGCATAATGGAAATCAATGGGAGATCTACCGGAACGATGCTTGAGTTTCCCATAGAGTTCCATTATATTTGGAACTCAAGTCACACCCATTTGCTCGTTTCGAGTACTGAGCACCCGACCATGGTAGTGCTCACTAATCACCAGTAGTCACACTCAACTGTAATATAATTCCACCAGACTGGATGAATCAGTCCCAAAAGCCTGTCGATTTCCTCCCCGGTCTTGATGAGTCTCTGTTGTGTAGTCAGATGCTCCTGATTAATGAAGAGGGGCACATTCCCCTCTCTTAATGAATCTGCATTATTTGGGTGCAACTCTATCTGCCACACCAGAAACCCTACTCCAGTCAGGGACCGGAGTGAGATTTCTGTCACATAGGAAGTCATGAATTAGCCAAGTGGTGGCACCACTCCCCCGACACACCCAGCTCAGCCTATTTTGGCAAGGCAGTGAGAAACTGGAATGAAAATGACAGAAGTCACACATTTTTGGAGCAACTCTATTTTCAAAGCTTTTATACCACTTTTGTTTACATAAAACCTTTGATGAATTGTGGTCAATATGTGTTATCTATAAATAAACATTAAAAACACAATACAAAATAACAATGAACATATAAATATATATATATATATATTTCAGTTTACACCTCTAGGGGAGTACACTGCATAAAGATTTACACACCTCACATTAAAATTAGTAATAAGTATATATACAGGGAGCTCCCCCTAGTGGTGGCTGCAGACAGGATCTTATCAGGTATCTCTGTATACAGGGAGCTCCCCCTAGTGGTGGCTGCAGACAGGATCTTATCAGGTATCTCTGTATACAGGGAGCTCCCTCTAGTGGTGACTACAGGCAGGCTCTTATCATGTATTTCTGTATACAGGGAGCTCCCCCTAGTGGTGGCTGCAGACAGAATCTTATCATGTACCTCTGCATACAGCAAGCTCCCCCTAGTGGTGACTACAGGCAGGATCTTATCATGTATCTCTGTATACAGGGAGCTCCCTCTAGTGGTGACTGCAGACAGGATCTTATCATATATCTCTGTATACAGGGAGCTTCCCCTAGTGGTGGCTGCAGACAGGATCTTATCATGTATCTCTGTATACAGGGAGCTCCCCCTAGTGGTGGCTGCAGACAGAATCTTATCATGTACCTCTGCATACAGCAAGCTCCCCCTAGTGGTGACTACAGGCAGGATCTTATCATGTATCTCTGTATACAGGGAGCTCCCTCTAGTGGTGACTGCAGACAGGATCTTATCATATATCTCTGTATACAGGGAGCTTCCCCTAGTGGTGGCTGCAGACAGGATCTTATCATGTATCTCTGTATACAGGGAGCTCCCCCTAGTGGTGGCTGCAGACAGGATCTTATCATGTATCTCTGTATACAGGGAGCTCCCCTAGTGGTGGCTGCAGACAGGATCTTATCAGGTATCTCTGTATACAGGGAGCTCCCTCTAGTGGTGACTACAGGCAGGATCTTATCATGTATCTCTGTATACAGGGAGCTTCCCCTAGTGGTGGCTGCAGACAGAATCTTATCATGTACCTCTGCATACAGCAAGCTCCCCCTAGTCGTGACTACAGGCAGGATCTTATCATGTATCTCTGTATACAGGGAGCTCTCCCTAGTGGTGACTGCAGACAGGATCTTATCATGTATCTCTGCATACAGGGAGCTCCCCCTAGTGGTGACTGCAGACAGAATCTTATCCTGCATCTCTGTATACAGGGAGCTCCCCCTAGTGGTGGCTGCAGACAGAATCTTATCATGTACCTCTGCATACAGCAAGCTCCCCCTAGTGGTGACTACAGGCAGGATCTTATCATGTATCTCTGTATACAGGGAGCTCCCTCTAGTGGTGACTGCAGACAGGATCTTATCATATATCTCTGTATACAGGGAGCTTCCCCTAGTGGTGGCTGCAGACAGGATCTTATCATGTATCTCTGTATACAGGGAGCTCCCCCTAGTGGTGGCTGCAGACAGAATCTTATCATGTACCTCTGCATACAGCAAGCTCCCCCTAGTGGTGACTACAGGCAGGATCTTATCATGTATCTCTGTATACAGGGAGCTCCCTCTAGTGGTGACTGCAGACAGGATCTTATCATATATCTCTGTATACAGGGAGCTTCCCCTAGTGGTGGCTGCAGACAGGATCTTATCATGTATCTCTGTATACAGGGAGCTCCCCTAGTGGTGGCTGCAGACAGGATCTTATCATGTATCTCTGTATACAGGGAGCTCCCCCTAGTGGTGGCTGCAGACAGGATCTTATCAGGTATCTCTGTATACAGGGAGCTCCCTCTAGTGGTGACTACAGGCAGGATCTTATCATGTATCTCTGTATACAGGGAGCTTCCCCTAGTGGTGGCTGCAGACAGAATCTTATCATGTACCTCTGCATACAGCAAGCTCCCCCTAGTCGTGACTACAGGCAGGATCTTATCATGTATCTCTGTATACAGGGAGCTCTCCCTAGTGGTGACTGCAGACAGGATCTTATCATGTATCTCTGCATACAGGGAGCTCCCCCTAGTGGTGACTGCAGACAGAATCTTATTATGTATCTCTGTATACAGGGAGCTCCCCCTAGTGGTGACTGCAGACAGAATCTTATTATGTATCTCTGCATACAGGGAGCTCCCCTAGTGGTGACTACAGGCAGGATCTTATCATGTATCTCTGTATACAGGGAGCTCCCCCTAGTGGTGACTGCAGACAGAATCTTATCATGTATCTCTGTATACAGGGAGCTCCCCCTAGTGGTGACTGCAGACAGAATGTTATCATGTCTCTCTGCATACAGGGAGCTCCACCTAATAGTGGGTGCAGACAGGATCTTATCATGTATCTCTGTATACAGGAAGCTCACCCTAGTGGTGACTGCAAACAGAATCTTATCATGTATCTCTGTATACAGGGAGCTCCCCCTAGTGGTGGCTGCAGACAGAATCTTATCATGTATCTCTGTATACAGGGAGCTCCCCCTAGTGGTGGCTGCAGAAAGGATCTTATCATGTATCTCTGTATACCGGGAGCTTCCCCTAGTGGTGGCTGCAGACAGGATCTTATCATATATATCTGTATACAAGGAGCTCCCCCTAGTGGTGGCTGCACAGAGAATCTTATCATGTATCTCTGTATACAGGGAGCTCCCCCTAGTGGTGGCTGCAGACAGGATCTTATCATGTATCTCTGTATACAGGGAGCTCCCCCTAGTGGTGGCTGCAGACAGAATCTTATCATATATCTCTGTATACAGGGAGCTCCCCCTAGTGGTGGCTGCAGATGGGATCTTATCATATATCTCTGTATACAGGGAGCTCCCCTAATGGTGGCTGCAGACAGGATCTTATCATGTATCTCTGTATACAGGGAGCTCCCCCTAGTGGTGGCTGCAGACAGGATCTTATCAGGTATCTCTGTATACAGGGAGCTCCCTCTAGTGGTGACTACAGGCAGGATCTTATCATGTATCTCTGTATACAGGGAGCTCCCCCTAGTGGTGGCTGCAGACAGAATCTTATCATGTACCTCTGCATACAGCAAGCTCCCCCTAGTGGTGACTACAGGCAGGATCTTATCATGTATCTCTGTATACAGGGAGCTCCCTCTAGTGGTGACTGCAGACAGGATCTTATCATATATCTCTGTATACAGGGAGCTCCCCCTAGTGGTGCTGCAGACAGGATCTTATCATGTATCTCTGTATACAGGGAGCTCCCTCTAGTGGTGGCTGCAGACAGGATCTTATCATGTATCTCTGTATACAGGGAGCTCCCCTAGTGGTGGCTGCAGACAGGATCTTGTCAGGTATCTCTGTATACAGGGAGCTCCCTCTAGTGGTGACTACAGGCAGGATCTTATCATGTATCTCTGTATACAGGGAGCTTCCCCTAGTGGTGGCTGCAGACAGAATCTTATCATGTACCTCTGCATACAGCAAGCTCCCCCTAGTCGTGACTACAGGCAGGATCTTATCATGTATCTCTGTATACAGGGAGCTCCCCCTAGTGGTGACTACAGGCAGGATCTTATCATGTATCTCTGTATACAGGGAGCTCCCCCTAGTGGTGATGCAGACAGAATCTTATTATGTATCTCTGTATACAGGGAGCTCCCCCTAGTGGTGACTGCAGACAGAATCTTATTATGTATCTCTGCATACAGGGAGCTCCCCCTAGTGGTGACTACAGGCAGGATTTTATCATGTATCTCTGTATACAGGGAGCTCCCCCTAGTGGTGACTGCAGACAGAATCTTATCATGTATCTCTGTATACAGGGAGCTCCCCTAGTGGTGACTGCAGACAGAATGTTATCATGTATCTCTGTATACAGGGAGCTCCCCCTAGTGGTGGCTGCAGACAGAATCTTATCATATATCTCTATATAGAGGAAGCTCCCCCTAGTGGTGACTGCAGACAGGATCTTATCATGTATCTCTGTATACAGGGAGCTCCCCCTAGTGGTGACTGCAGACAGAAGCTTATCATGTATCTCTGTATACAGGGAGCTCCCCCTAGTGGTGGCTGCAGACAGAATCTTATCATATATCTCTATATAGAGGAAGCTCCCACAAGTGGTGACTGCAGACAGGATCTTATCATGTATCTCTGTATACAGGGAGCTCCCCCTAGTGGTGGTCGCAGAGAGGATCTTATCATGTATCTCTGTATACAGGGAGCTCCCTCTAGTGGTGACTGCAGACAGAATCTTATCATGTATCTCTGTATACAGAGAGCTCCCCCTAGTGGTGGCTGCAGACAGAATCTTATCATGTATCTCTGTATATAGGGAGCTCTCCCTAATGGTGGCTACAGAGAGGATCTTATCATGTATCTCTGTATACAGGGAGCTCCCCCTAGTGGTGGCTGCAGACAGAATCGTGTATCTCTGTATATAGGGAGCTCTCCCTAGTGGTGGCTACAAAGAGAATCTTATCATGTATCTCTGTATACAGGGAGCTCCCCTTAGTGGTGGCTGCAGACAGAAGCTTATCATGTATCTCTGTATACAGGGAGCTCCCGCTAGTGGTGGCTGCAGACAGAATCTTATCATGTATCTCTGTATACAGGGAGCTCCCCCTAGTGGTGCCTGCAAACAGAATCTTATTATGTATTTCTGTATATAGGGAGCTCCCCCTAGTGGTGATTGCAGACAGAATCTTATCATGTATCTCTGTATGCAGGGAGCTCCCCCTAGTGGTGGTCGCAGAGAGGATCTTATCATGTATCTCTGTATACAGGGAGCTCCCTCTAGTGGTGACTGCAGACAGAATCTTATCATGTATCTCTGTATACAGAGAGCTCCTCCTAGTGGTGACTGCAGACGGGATCTTATCATGTATCTCTGTATACAGGGAGCTCCCCCTAGTGGTGCCTGCAAACAGAATCTTATTATGTATCTCTGTATATAGGGAGCTCCCCCTAGTGGTGATTGCAGACAGAATCTTATCATGTATCTCTGTATGCAGGGAGCTCCCCCTAGTGGTGGTCGCAGAGAGGATCTTATCATGTATCTCTGTATACAGGGAGCTCCCTCTAGTGGTGACTGCAGACAGAATCTTATCATATATCTCTGTATACAGAGAGCTCCCCCTAGTGGTGGCTGCAGACAGAATCTTATCATTTATCTCTGTATATAGGGAGCTCTCCCTAATGGTGGCTACAGAGAGGATCTTATCATGTATCTCTGTATACAGGGAGCTCCCCCTAGTGGTGACTGCAGACAGAATCTTGTCATGTATCTCTGTGTACAGGGAGCTCCCCCTAGTGGTGGCTGCAGACAGAATCTTGTCATGTATCTCTGTATACAGGGAGCTCCCCCTAGTGGTGACTGCAGACAGGATCTTATCATGTATCTCTGTGTACAGGGAGCTCCCCCTAGTGGTGACTGCAGACAGGATCTTATCATGTATCTCTGTATATAGGGAGCTCTCCCTAGTGGTGGCTACAAAGAGAATCTTATCATGCATCTCTGTATACAGGGAGCTCCCCCTAGTGGTGGCTGCAGACAGACTCTTATCATGTATCTCTGTATACAGGGAGCTCCCCCTAGTGGTGGCTGCAGACAGACTCTTATCATGTATCTCTGTATGCAATGTGGAATTGGGGGAGTTTTGTTTTTCACACACTTTCTGTTCATCTATATATACAATAATCCCTATTTAATTTCAAATTAGATCTGAAAACAGCAAAAAAGTCCAAAAAAATGGAAACCAAGCACCGATGTCCCCCAGTGACCCTGTGTTGAGGTAAGGGTTTGCTATGGTTCCCAAATCAACCTTTTCCTATAACTCCACTAGACAATCTAGCACCATTTAAGTTTCACTTGAAGATCTGATAATATGTATAAAGTAGAGCTGTAGTGTAAAGCATGGGGAATTTATTTCTCTTTCAGTGATTTTGGATCAAGGTTCAGTCTAAACCCTCAAAATCCAAAGGTACTCACCCTTCATGTCACCATACTTTATCTTTCTATCCATCCATCCATCTACTGTATTTATCAATTTACCTATCCATATGCATCTATCTGTCTATCTATCTATCTATCTATCTATCTATCTAAATCAAGGAACAGTTTTATTCTCTTTTGTATCTATCTATCTATCTATCTATCTATCTATCTGCGGTATCTATCTACGGTATCTACCTATCGATCTATCTATCATCTATATAGCTATTATCTATCTATCTACGGTATCTACCTATTGATCGATCTATCTATCTATCTATCTATCTATCTATCTATCTATCTATCTATCTATCTATCTATCTATCTATCTATCTATCTATCTATCTAGCTATCCTATCTATCTATCTATCTATCTATCTATCTATCTATCTATCTATCTATTTAGCTAGCTATCCTATCCATCATCTATCTATCTATCTATCTATCTATCTATCTATCTATCTATCTATCTATCTATCTATCTATCTCTTATCTATAAAGTTAATATCTATGTATTATCTATTTAGTATCTACCTGTCACATTCTGTATGTCTCCCTTATCAGACACATTAGTAGTGACCTTCAATCACATGATGGAGGTTCAGGTAATTAGATGGGGTCGCTCCGCTATCAATGCTTATCCCATGGCGTTAATTAAATATTAATTACATTTTCTGCAATTATTCATTAACGCTGACTGAATGTCGATGTATTATTTGACCCTGTAAAGGTCACATATACACACGTGGCAGAAATCCAATGATATGCATTATGATGTATTTACACAGACCTCACAAAAGAAGGAAACCTACAGTCAGAAATGATGATTGTGTCACACACTGACAATATAAATTAAAGGCTAAAAGAAGCAAGTGTGACATAATAAACCCAGAACTGGAGAAATCATTAAGCATCAAAGAGCAGCACCAACCAAATAACAACTGTTTCCTCCAGAGCTGATCCTCGGGGGCGGGGCATCCAGTAGACCACACCCACTCTTCTCTTATCTGCAGAGCTGTATGCTCTCTTTGTAATACAAGAGAGTCTCTGTTTTATGTGTGAGTGAAGATATTTTTAAGGATGCAAGAACCATTAGTGAGGGACCCTTTTTTACATTACCATAGGGGTCTTCATTTTAGGAATTGAATCAAATATTTCTCTTAATTGTTATGTTTTTCCCCATATACAGGCAGTTTTAAAAAGATATCAAGACGGAAATTATGAGAATATTTTTGCCCGTTATGCAAATCAGGTGATCATATTATTATTATTGGGAATATGTACTTTATGGTTAGGGAGTAGCCATGAGTAGTGGCCCCTTTAGGGCTGGGATGTGGCCAATAGTTATGTTGGCAACTAAATTTTTTCTGAAAATTACTGTCATTGTTTAATGAACGCATTTTATAAGCAGGTAACGCCACATATTGGTGCAGTGTATGACCAGACAGGGGTTCACCGAAATTATT
>JARQOC010000001.1:612106217-612120035 GCA_033576535.1 Allobates femoralis
TATAATTACTATAATACTGCTCCTATGTACAAGAATATAACTACTATAATACTGCCCCTATGTACAAGAATATAACTACTATAATACTGCTCCTATGTACAAGAATATAACTACTATAATACTGCCCCTATATACAAGAATATAACTACTATAATACTGCTCCTATATACAAGAATATAACTACTATAATACCGCCCCTATGTACAAGAATATAACTACTATAATACTGCTCCTATATACAAGAATATAACTACTATAATACTGCTCCTATGTACAATAATATAACTACTATAATACTGCTCCTATGTACAAGAATATAACTACTATAATACTGCCCCATATACAAGAATATAACTACTATAATACTGCCCCTATGTACAAGAATATAACTACTATAATACTGCTCCTATGTACAAGAATATAACTACTATAATACTGCCCCTATATACAAGAATATAACTACTATAATACTGCCCGAATGTACAAGAATATAACTACTATAATACTGCTCCGATGTACACTAAAATAACTACTATAATACTGCTCCTATATACAAGAATATACAGTAACTACTATAATACTGCTCCTATATGCAAGAATATAACTACTATAATACTGCTCCTATGTACAATAATATAACTACTATAATACTGCTCCTATGTACAAGAATATAACTACTATAATACTGCCCTTATATACAAGAATATAACTACTATAATACTGCTCCTATGTACAAGAATATAACTACTATAATACTGCCCCTATATACAAGAATATAACTACTATAATACTGCTCCTATATACAAGAATATAACTACTATAATACTGCCCCTATGTACAAGAATATAACTACTATAATACTGCTCCTATGTACAAGAATATAACTACTATAATACTGCTCCTATGTACAAGAATATAACTACTATAATACTGCCCCTATATACAAGAATATAACTACTATAATACTGCCCGAATGTACAAGAATATAACTACTATAATACTGCTCCGATGTACAATAATATAACTACTATAATACTGCTCCTATATACAAGAATATACAGTAACTACTATAATACTGCTCCTATATGCAAGAATATAACTACTATAATACTGCTCCTATTTACAATAATATAACTACTATAATACTGCTCCTATGTACAAGAATATAACTACTATAATACTGCCCCTATATACAAGAATATAACTACTATAATACTGCCCGAATGTACAAGAATATAACTACTATAATACTGCTCCGATGTACAATAATATAACTACTATAATACTGCTCCTATATACAAGAATATACAGTAACTACTATAATACTGCTCCTATATGCAAGAATATAACTACTATAATACTGCTCCTATGTACAATAATATAGCTACTATAATACTGCTCCTATGTACAAGAATATAACTACTATAATACTGCCCCTATATACAAGAATAGAACTACTGTAATACTGCTCCTATGTACAAGACTATAACTACTATAATACTGCCCCTATATACAAGAATATAACTACTATAATACTGCTCCTATATACAAGAATATAACTACTATAATACTGCTCCTATATACAAGAATATAACTACTATAATACTGCCCCTATATACAAGAATATAACTACTATATTACTGCTCCTATATACAAGAATATAACTACTATAATACTGCTCCTATGTACAAGAATATAACTACTATAATACTGCCCCTATATACAAGAATATAACTACTATAATACTGCTCCTATATACAAGAATATAACTACTATAATACTGCCCCTATATACAAGAATATAACTACTATAATACTGCTCCTTATGTACAAGAATATAACTACTATAATACTGCTCCTATATACAAGAATATAACTACTATAATACTGCTCCTATATACAAGAATATAACTACTATAATACTACCCCTATATACAAGAATATAACTACTATAATACTGCCCCTATGTACATGAATATAACTACTATAATACTGCTCCTATGTACAAGAATATAACTACTATAATACTGCTCCTATATACAAGAATATAACTACTATAACACTGCTCCTATATACAAGAATATAACTACTATAATACTGCTCCTATGTACAAGAATATAACTACTATAATACTGCTCCTATATACAAGAATATAACTACTATAATACTGCTCCTATATACAAGATATATAACTACTATAATACTGCTCCTATATACAAGAATATAACTACTATAATACTGCCCCTATATACAAGAATATAACTACTATAATACTGCTCCTATATACAAGAATATAACTACTATAATACTGCCACTATGTACAAGAATATAACTACTATAATACTGCTCCAATATACAAGAATATAACTACTATAATACTGCCTCCTATATACAAGAATATAACTACTATAATACTGCTCCTATATACAAGAATATAACTACTATAATACTGCTCCTATATACAAGAATATAACTACTATAATACTGCCACTATGTACAAGAATATAACTACTATAATACTGCTCCTATGTACAAGAATATAACTACTATAATACTGCTCCTATATACAAGAATATAACTACTATAATACTGCCCCTATATACAAGAATATAACTACTATAATACTGCTCCTATATACAAGAATATAACTACTATAATACTGCTCCTATATACAAGAATATAACTACTATAATACTGCTCCTATATACAAGAATATAACTACTATAATACTGCCACTATGTACAAGAATATAACTACTATAATACTGCCCCTATGTACAAGAATATAACTACTATAATACTGCCCCTATATACAAGAATATAACTACTATAATACTGCTCCTATATACAAGAATATAACTACTATAATACTGCTTCTATATACAAGAATATAACTACTATAATACTGCCACTATGTACAAGAATATAACTACTATAATACTGCTCCAATATACAAGAATATAACTACTATAATAGTGTCCTGATTTTTATTAATATAGCTACAATAAATGTGTAGATATTGTAGATTAGAAGAAGTAACTTTATTTTCTTTCTCTTTTTCTTATAGGTTGCGGCCAAGGTAAGAATATCTTTGTATTTCCATTTTTCTACAAAAGAGATAGACATGTTTCACAACGATAATGATTATATCATTAACTAATTATAGTATTTTATGTACAGTTGTGGTTCTTCTACTTATCTTGCTGTCAGGTCGGGTTTTGCTATCAGATAAAGTTCCGTAAATGTGTCATTTCTGGGATTGTTTCTATAAAGTGTTCAGGTCACAGATCCCCTATATTACCGTCCTGACACTTTTCAGGTTCTTTATATAATCTCCATTTCCAGGTCCCTCTTATCACATTGTGAACGACCATTCATCTGGTGATTGGCTGCATTCAGGGCCATGACTATAATAGGTTCAGGGATTGGAATGGCACCGGGGTCCTGGATCCTAGGAGAATCTAAACAGTGACTGCACAGTTTATAAGTCTTCACACGGTTGGCTCACACTGGTGCTGTATGTTGGCCCATTCCTCCATGCAGATCTCCTCTAGAGCAGTGATGTTTTGGGGCTGTCGCTGGACAAAACAGACTTTCACCTCCCTCCAAAGGTTTTCTATAGGGTTGAGATCTGGAGACTGGCTAGGCCACTCCAGGACCTTGAAATGCTTCTTATGAAGCCACTCCTTCATTGCCCTGGCGGTGTGCTTTGGATCATTGTCAAGCTGAAAGACCCAGCCATGTTTCATCTTCAATACACTTGCTGATGGAAGGAGGTTTGCATTCAAAATCTCATGATGCATGGCCCCATTCATTATTTCATGTACACGGATCAGTTGTCCTGGTCCCTTGGCAGAGAAACAGCCCCAAAGCATGATGTTGCCACCCCCATGCTTTACAGTAGGTATGGTGTTCTTCAGATGCAACTCAGCATTCTTTCTCCTCCAAACACGACGAGTTGTGTTTCTACCAAACAGTTCTACTTTGGTTTCATCTGACCATATGACATTCTCCCAATACTCTTCTGGATCATCCAAATGCTCTCTAGCAAACTTCAGACAGGCCCGGTCATGTACTGGCGTGAGCAGTGGGACACATCTGGCACTGCAGGATCTGAGTCCCTGGCAGCGTAGTGTGTTACTAATGGCAGTCTGTGTAACGTTGGTCCCAGCTCTCTGCAGGCCATTCACTAGGTCGCCCCGTGTGGTTCAGGGATTTTAGCTCACTGTTCTTGAGATCATTTTGACCCCACGGAGTGAGATCTTGCATGGAGCCCCAGATGGAGGGAGATTATCAGTGGTCTAAGTGACTCTGACAGCACAAAACAGATTAGCTAATCCAGGAGAGATGTATTAATGTCTACTGATGTGCGATAGGATCTGATCAGGACTTGTTGCCATGTCATCTATCTCATGAATCGTGGATAGCAGGGGGCATTTATTAAGCAGTATTATTTGCTTTCTGCAAAGTGGATTAAATCAGTATTTTGCCCTCCAGCAATCTGTTGATATCTTGATTGGCTGCAGCTGTTTTATTAATGACTCACAGCTGAGATCCATTGCTAACAATTAAAGATACGGAGATGGAAAGTCCAACAAATATTCATCATCGTTAGAAATAAAAGTAACTGGGGGAATTGTGCACAGATTCTGGTTCTCTTAGAAGTGGTCCCACATTGGGCGCCAATGTAAAATATGCAATGGGGCAACCTAACTCCTATCTAGTGCCAAGTGTCATGTAATGAGATCTTGGCCAACCCCGAGGCTCCTGTGCTACATCTGTACCCCCAACACCAACACACAGGTGTGAGTTTCTAGCCGGGTCAGAATGGCCACAATATCCTTGTGGGGAAAAGGGTCACGCACCCATCGGAAGATACTAGACATTTTGATATGTCCTCTTTCTTTATGTTTGCATGTAGAAAAGAAAATAATATTGAGTAAATCAAGTCATCTATTTTTTTTACCAAACTGACATCTTGTTCTTTATATCTTAAAATTACTTTTTTTCCATGACCCTCTATAGGGCGTTAAAAATGGGACACAACTGAAATATTCCCGGCAGCATGTAACCGACACGATCAACTCAGGACTAGAACGAGGCCGAGAAGTTACCAGATCCTTCATGGTTCCACCGGGGACCTACGTCATTCTGCCATTCACCCAAAACAAGGGACAAGAGTCGGAGTTCCTGCTAAGAATCTTTATGAAGACTACACAGATCGCTGAGTAATAATCTTTGCTTTTTGTCATGGGGTCCTACTCCGGTATCACACAATCAACAGAGCGAGAGATGAGTGAACGACCCAAGAACCTTTATTACCTGCAAAGTGAAAGGTCCATAAGACAATCCACCACACAGAGGATAAAATAGTCCGGGAACACCCATACAGTCCAGGGACAAGATACAGTTAAGGAGTCATAAACCTCCACATATAGAACGATACGGCCGTTCGGCTACAGATACTTCTTCTCCGTATAGGGTTCCTCCAGCAGTATCTTCCAGGGTACTCAGGGTTTACTCCCAGTATCTCTGGGGTGCTGACAATCAATAGCTAATTTTGGCCGCTCACCAATCCAAATGTTGTAGCATTCAGCTTCCAACCATAGCATAGTGCAGGGACTAGAAAATGGTCGGGTTCCAAGTATCTCTGGTGTGCTTATCTTAGCATCAGCGTCTATCCTACTGGTCTCGTTGTCCTCCTCAAATACCCTCCTTATATCCAGGGTAGGCAGACAGGATGGATGGTTGTCAGGCCCCCCAGACCTAGGAATGGCGCCTCGGCGATTAAGGCACCACAGGGGGTGATTTGCAGCATTTGGAGATCAGATGAGTCATGAATGGACAGTCAGGAAATGTCAGCAGGAATTCATCAAGAGGTATGGATACATCCAGGCTGCAGATGATTGCGCCATCAATGCAAACTTCTGACATCTCTCATGCACTAAGGCTGGTTTCACATTTGCGTTTGTGTCTGCATGCGGAGGGCATGCAGATGCAAATGCAGCCATACTGATGTGAACGCAGCGGAGAATCTCCACATGCGTTCACATTAGTATGCAGCCCGGTCAGCCAATCAGCTGTCTCGGCGGCGGCCAGGAAGCAGAGATCAGGGGCGGAGATCTCATCCTCCCGTCCACCGCTGATCTCCCACCGGTGTCGGCGGGGAGAAACAGCTGGTTTGACAGCTGTTTAAATCTCTCGCGCCGACACCGAAGAGGAGATGTCGGCGCGGGAAGTTTAAACAGCTGTCAAATCAGCTGTTTCTCCCCGCAGACACCGCCAGGAGATTAGCGGCGGCCAGGAGAGGAGATCAGCAGCTGCTCCAGCTGATCTCCCGGTGGCCGCCGTTGATCTCCTGATGACCGCCGCTGATCTCCCCGTGACCGCCACTGTCCTGGGAGATCAGCGGCGGAAACGGGAGAGATTTCAATGAGATCTGCAGCATTCTCCTGCACTGTCATGCGGAGGACACTGCGGATCCATTGACTCCCATGCATTGTTTGTGCGCTTGCAGATACAACAAGCTCCCGCAAACGCACAAAAAAATGTAACAGGCTGCGTTCGGAGGGTGCATAGATTATGCGCGTCCGAACGCAAACGCAACCAAACGCAGGTACTATGCATTCCCATGTTAAACATAGGAACGCAGTGCGCATGCGTTTGGCTGCGTTCGGTGCGCTGCGTTTACATACGCAAGTGTGAAACCACCCATAGTTCTCTGAAAGTGCAGTTACACTATACACAACTTCTAAGAGTGTACATCATGAAGAGGGAGACAAAGTGACTGCTTTGGACCTTGAAAACGAAAGACTCATCAACGTTGGCCCATTCACTTTGACTTTGGGTGGCACGAACTTAACCTTGGCTCTCATCACTGGTGGTGGAGGTGACTAGTTAGTAAACATGGGTTGGTGAACAAGGCCAAGAGGCTTAAAAGATGTAGGGATAGGAATGTGAACAGCAGGACGTTGTGTCTGATGGAGCAAAACCCAGCACGGTAATGGAAAGCCTAGTTTCATTATTGCAATCGGGCTCCTCTTCACTGTAATCCATGATTCCAAATATAGAAGACTCAACTCATCAAGCCGGTTTTGACCCCAACCGTCTGTCCGACACTTTTGATGGTATCCACCTTCCTTGTGATCTCTTCTTCTACCTTTATCTCTGATTGTCTCCATCCATCTTGTTGCCGGTCCTTCTCCAACTCTTCCAACCGGTACAATAACTGTCTTCTACTCCGATAAGTTGTGTCTTCTCGGGATCAGTTTGGTGATTTGTGTCTTCGGTGGATGTTTTCATGTTAAGATGGTCATGGGTCCACATGTGTTTTGCTTCTTTTCTTTTTCTGGTTATCCATGAGTGTACCCAAGATCACTGTCGACTACTAGGACAACCTCTTCTGATCCCACTTGTTTACCCTAGTTCAAATAAAGGACTCTATACTCACCTCCCGAGCTGGCGCCTTTCCAGCGCTGTCGGTCATTGCAGTTCAGGGCTTGTGACCTTGTGACGTCCCGCGAGTCTTGAGTCTTGTGCCAAATGGGCAGAAGCCATAGAGCCAGTTCATGTTGATTGCTCATTTGGTCCAAAGGCAAGAAAGAGAAGCCGTCGGTGATTGGACACAGGGCTCGTGTGATGTCACAGTATCAGGATTACCGACAGCGCTAGAATGGTGGCAGCCCAGGAGGTGAGTACAGGGTATATCAGAAGAGTAGTGGACAACCCCTTTAAAAGCATCCCATATAGTAGGTGTATTAGTATGCCTATGTGTACACTATCAAATGTGTGTTATGTTTGTAGGAATCCAGTGCCTGAACCATCTCCAAGTGAGAGGAACCGAGAGCTCCGCTCCAGCAGCTCCTCATCACAGTAAGTATCAGATATCTCACTAATTAATGCTTATGGTGTAGAACGAAGCTCCGGCTTACCTTCCAAAGTGTAATTTCATTGTAATTAGAGCTCCCTAATAGGATTTATCCACTTACATGGATTATGATGATTCCTTTACAAGTGCAGCACCCAGGCACTTCTGTAAGTGCAATCAGGGGGACGGTTCATTAAAGCTTTTCTGCCAGTCATTAAAGCTTTGAAAAGTAACAAACTTTGGTTCAATGAGAAGTTGCAAGAAAATGTTGCGTCTATCGACCAGTTTAACAGGATGGAGGATATAGGTGCGATCACTAGTGATGAGCGTGCACTACCATGCTTAGGGCACTACCATGCTCAGGGGCTCAGTACTCCCAATGAGCAATTGGGTGCTCGGCCGGGTGCAACTCCAATACTGAGCATAATGGAAATCAATGGGAGATCTACCGGAACGATGCTTGAGTTTCCCATAGAGTTCCATTATATTTGGAACTCAAGTCACACCCATTTGCTCGTTTCGAGTACTGAGCACCCGACCATGGTAGTGCTCACTAATCACCAGTAGTCACACCCAACTGTAATATAATTACACCAGACTGGATGAATCAGTCCCAAAAGCCTGTCGATTTCCTCCCCGGTCTTGATGAGTCTCTGTTGTGTAGTCAGATGCTCCTCTCTTAATAAATCTGCATTATTTGGGTGCAACTCTATCTGCTACACCAGAAACCCTACTCCAGTCAGGGACCGGAGTGAGATTTCTGTCACATAGCTTGTCATGAATTAGCCAAGTGGTAGCACCACTCCCCCAACACACTCCAGCTCAGCCTATTTTGGTAAGGCAGGGAGAAACTGGAATGAAAATTACAGAAGTCACACATTATTGGAGCAACTCTATTTTCAAAGCTTTTATACCACTTTTGTTTACATAAAACCTTTAATGAATTGGGTCAATATGTCTTATCTATAAATAAACATTAAAAAGACAATACAAAATAACAATGATTATATATTTATATATATTTTTTCAATTTACACCTCTAGGGGAGTACACTGCATAAAGAGTTACACACCTCACATTAAAATTAGTAATAAGTATATACAGGGAGCTCCCCCTAGTGGTGGCTGCAGACAGAATCTTATCATGTATCTCTGTATACAGGGAGCTCCCCCTAGTGGTGGCTGCAGACAGGATCTTATTATGTATCTCTGTATACAGGGAGCTCCTCCTAGTGGTGGCTGCAGACAGAATCTTATCATGTATCTCTGTATACAGGGAGCTCCCCCTAGTGGTGGCTGTAGACAGGATCTTATTATGTATCTCTGTATACAGGGAGCTCCTCCTAGTGGTGGCTGCAGACAGGATCTTATCATGTATCTCTGTATACAGGGAGCTCCCCCTAGTGGTGACTGCAAACAGGATCTTATCATGTATCTCTGTATACAGGGAGCTCCCTCTAGTGGTGGCTGCAGACAGGATCTTATCATGTATCTCTGTACACAGGGAGCTCCCCTAGTGGTGGCTGCAGACAGGATCTTATCATGTATCTCTGTATATAGGGAGCTCCCCCTAGTGGTGGCTGCAGACAGGATCTTATCAGGTATCTCTGTATACAGGGAGCTCCCTCTAGTGATGGCTGCAGACATAATCTTATCATATATCTCTATATAGAGGAAGCTCCCCCAAGTGGTGACTGTAGACAGGATCTTATCATGTATCTCTGTATACAGGGAGCTCCCTCTAGTTGAGGCTGCAGACAGAATCTTATCATGTATCTCTGTATACAGGGAGCTTCCCCTAGTGGTGACTGCAGACAGGATCTTATCATGTATCTCTGTATACAGGGAGCTCCCCCTAGTGGTGACTGCAGACAGAATCTTATCATGTATCTCTGTATACAGGGAGCTCCCCCTAGTGGTGGCTACAGAGAGAATCTTATCATGTATCTCTGTATACAATCTGGAATTGGGGTAGTTATGTTTTTCACACACTTTCTGTTCATCTATATATAAAATAATCACTATTCAATTTCAAATTAGATCTGAAAACAGCAAAAAAGTCCAAAAAAATGGAAACCAAGCTCCGATGTCCCCCAGTGATCCTGTGTTGAGGTAAGGGTTTGCTATGGTTCATAAATCAAACTTTCCTATAACTCTATTAGACAATCTAGCACCATTTAAGTTTCACCTGAAGATCTGATAACATGTATAAAGTAGAGCTGTAGTGTAAAGCATGGGGAATTTATTTCTCTTTCAGTGATTTTGGATCAAGGTTCAGTCTAAACCCTCAAAATCCAAAGGTACGTCACCCTTCATGACACCATACTTTATCCATCCATCCATCTACTGTATTTATCCATTTACCTATCCATATGCATCTATCTATCTATCTATCTATCTATCTATCTATCTATCTATCTATCTCCTATATATGAAGTTAATATCTATGTATTATCTATTTAGTATCTATCTGTCACATTCTGTATGTCTCCCTTATCAGACCTTCAATCACATGATGGAGGTTCAGGTAATTAGATGGGGTCGCTCCGCTATCAATGCTTATCCCATGGCGTTAATTAAATATTAATTACATTTTCTGCAATTATTCATTAACGCTGACTGAATGTCGATGTATTATTTGACCCTGTAAAGGTCACATATACACACGTGGCAGAAATCCAATGATATGCATTATGATATATTTACACACACCTCACAAAAGAAGGAAACCTACAGTCAGAAATGATGATTGTGTCACACACTGACAATATAAATCAAAGGCTAAAAGAAGCAAGTGTGACATAATAAACTCAGAACTGGAGAAATCATTAGGCATCAAAGAGCTGCGCCAATCAAATAACAACTGTTTCCTCCAGAGCTGATCCTCGGGGGCGGGGCATCCAGTAGACCACACCCACTCTTCTCTTATCTGCAGAGCTGTATGCTCTCTATGTAATACAAGAGAGTCTCTGTTTTATGTGAGAGTGAAGATATTTTTAAGGATGCAAGAACCATTAGTGAGGGCCCCTTTTTTACATTACCATAGGGGTCTTCATTTTAGGAATTGAATCAAATATTTCTCTTAATTGTTATGTTTTTCCCCATATACAGGCAGTTTTAAAAAGATATCAAGACGGAAATTATGAGAATATTTTTGCCCGTTATGCAAATCAGGTGATCATATTATCATTATTGGGTATATGTACTTTATTGTTAGGGAGCAGCCATGAGTAGTGGCCCTTTAGGGCTGGGATGTGGCCAATAGTTACCTGTTGGCAACTAAATTTTTCTGAAAATTACTGTCATTGTCTAATGATTTTTTAAGCAGGTAACGCCACATATTGGTGCAGTGTATGACCAGACAGGGGTTCACCGAAATTATTTCAATCCAATATAACACAACAGGATATACTTCTTAATTGGGGATGTTAGGAAAAACAGGGACACCCCTATAGCTAGGCACCTAAGGGATGAGCATGGGGGAGATCCAGAGTACATCTCCTTTCTAGCAATCAAGGTGGTCTTGTAGCGCCCAGGGTTTAGGGTACTCGGGAGTCAGGCGGCAAAAGAGGTTACCTGTGTCACGGGGAATGGCGGCCGTGCCTGACCCCATGTCCTGCGGTATCTTTTGAAAAGGAGTGATATTTACAGGGGACTATTTACAGTTTGTTGTCGTGACGCCACCTGTAGTTTCTGGTGATTTGCACCAGCGCCGCCACAGCCCACCGGAGGTAGATGGTATCATGGCTAAGATGGTATAGTCCTCCACAGGTAGGACTGGGACCTCTGGGGCAGGGTTGCTGCAAGGAAACAAGTTCATGGAAAGAAAGCAAACTGAGTCCAAAGTCACTGTTGCATACAAAAGTTACAGTGCAGTATTCCTGATGGTGTGAGGACAGGTAGCTTAATGGGTGGCTGCAAGCAGATCTTAGGTGGTATGGTGGACCCTTGGTGTGTGCCATTGTGCTCTACTCTCGTCTGTTCCTTTCCTGCTTCCCAGTGGTGATGAAGTCTGGTTCCATAAAGCCAACCTGACCTCCTGCTGTCTCTCTCCTTTGCTTCCGTCGGATAACCCTTTGCTGGCTGACCACTGAACCATCAAGCGGTGCCTGGTACCCTCTTTCGGTCGCTCAGGTGCCCGGGAGAAGTATAGACTCCACGGGTCTCCGGATTTTCTGTGGTCCTGAAGTCTCCCACAGGTGCGGGCTCCGGTGCCCGGTAACCTGTCTGGGCTGAACCCCCTCGAGTTCCTATTCTCTTCAAGCTGTCTGCTCCTGGGATCTTTCCTTAATCTCTCTCTCTCTGTGGTCCCTCAGCCGAGAGATCCTTCTGCTTCCTTCCACTCCTCAGACTTGGAGGCAGAGACCAAAGACCTAGAAGGCCTCCGGCAAAAGACCTCCTTTTTCCCCCTAGAGGTGGTTTTATTCCCTCCCGGGTGACCTCCCACCGTGTGACCTAGTGTGGGGTGCTGGTTAATGGGTACCACCCACCATCCTATAATCCACTTGCAGCTGGAGTATCTGCACCTCTTTTACGGGTGCAGTACCCCTCTGTGACGCCTGCTTGGTGGGGCGCCACAGTCTCTCCACCCTTGAGAGGGGGAGACTAGGATAGACTGATCCTCCAGAAGGAATGTAGATGGATCCATCACTTAAAAACAGTAGCCCCCTGGGGATTAAATGAACCCCAGATATATACGTGTTTCATATGATCCCTTGAGTCCTGTCTAAGACACTCTTGCCCTGAGTGAGGCGACATCTACTCCTATGTGTAATTGGCTGGAAACCAGTAACCCCTAATGGCCCAGAAGGGCATGGGTAGTTTGAACCATCTATGGATGGTGGTCCATAGTCTATATCGTTTACAGAAGATACATACCCATAAGAAGTATATCCTGTTGTATTATGTATGACCAGACAGGGGCCACTACTTGTCACTCTGCTCCATTATTTCTATGATTTCTGTGAGCTTTTTATATTCATTGTGTCCATTTATTCACTACTAAATGTGGGCCCGATACTATTGCAGTGCAGTGCAGTGTCTGTGCGCTCCCTGTGCCTCTCCTGTCTACTTTCTGTGGCCCCCCTGTGCGGTCTCTGTGGCCCCCCTGTGCAGTCTCTGTGGCCCACCCTGTGCGGTCTCTGTTGCCCACCCTGTGCGGTCTCTGTTGCCCACCCTGTGCGGTCTCTGTTGCCCACCCTGTGCGGTCTCTGTTGCCCACCCTGTGCGGTCTCTGTGGCCCACCCTGTGCGGTCTCTGTGAGCCACCCTGTGCGGTCTCTGTGGGCCACCCTGTGCGGTCTCTGTGGCCCACCCTGTGCGGTCTCTGTGGGCCACCCTGTGCGGTCTCTGTGGGCCACCCTGTGCGGTCTCTGTGGGCCACCCTGTGCGGTCTCTGTGGCCCACCCTGTGCGGTCTCTGTGGCCCACCCTGTGCGGTCTCTGTGGCCCACCCTGTGCGGTCTCTGTGGGCCACCCTGGGCGGTCTCTGTGGGCCACCCTGTGCGGTTTCTGTGGGCCACCCTGTGCGGTCTCTGTGGGCCACCCTGTGCGGTCTCTGTGGGCCACCCTGTGCGGACTCTGTGGCCCACCCTGTGCGGTCTCTGTGGCCCACCCTGTGCGGTCTCTGTGGCCCACCCTGTGCGGTCTCTGTGGCCCACCCTGTGCGGTCTCTGTGGCCCACCCTGTGCGGTCTCTGTGGCCCACCCTGTGCACACTCTGTGGCCCACCTGTGCGCACTCTATTCATGTATTTTTATTGTTTGTACTCCTCCTATCAACTGCAAATAAAGAGATTCATTCCATCTGTCAATCACAGTGAGTGATCATTTAGTTCTCTGCTGGCCACTCCCCAAGGAATGAATATTCATGTAGGGACATCACTCACAGGGGGGAGTCTGTATCCTTCTGTCTCTGATCTCCTTGTATACAGCAAAACAAATGTAAAAATAAACACA
>JARQOC010000001.1:612120135-612288729 GCA_033576535.1 Allobates femoralis
AGCTGTTCACATTCAGTTATCACACCCCGCCCTCAGGCTCAGTGTATTTCAAACTCCATTTGCTTGAGCCTACCCTGCCCTCATTCATGAGTGCTGGCCTAGTGCGGTGAGGGTTAACTCTGAAAAGCTCAGACATATGTGGCGTCAGCTGTGGGGGTGGGAGGGCCTGAGTTGCCATTTATTCATTTGCACTGATCTGGCACCATGGGAGCAGGTTTAAAATGCACCAGGTAAAAGTTAGCTCTATATGTCCACTGTATGTTTATGTTTGAGGTCGCATGGCACAACTAAAATAACAAGTATAGAGTAGGACCACTCTGATGAGTTTGCCTTGACGTTGGCGGGGTGCCTCAATTGATTGATCAATTTTTTTCTAAATATCTAAATTTTTAATATATTATACAGTCTGGAAGCAATATGTGCTGATCTAAGTCCTTAAACCCTCGGAGCTGGATGCCGCACATCGCGGGACACAAGCTGGAGAGGTGAGGGTTTTTTTTTTAACACTTTCTTCACTTCTGCAATGTATGTATATAGTGTATGTATATAGTGTATGTATACAGTACAGACCAAAAGTTTGGATCCATCTTCTCATTCAAAGAGTTTTCTGTATTTTCATGACTATGAAAATAGTAGATTCACACTGAAGGCATCAAAACTATGAATTATCACATGTGGAATTAAATACTGAACAAGAAAGTGTGAAACAACTGAAAATATGTCTTATATTCTAGGTTCTTCACAGTAGCCACCTTTTGCTGTGATTACTGCTTTGCACACTCTTGGCATTCTCTTGATGAGCTTCAAGAGGTAGTCACCGGAAATGGTCTCCCAACAGTCTTGAAGGAGTTCCCAGAGATGCTCAGCACTTGTTGGCCCTTTTGCCTTCACTCTGCGGTCCAGCTCACCCCAAACCATCTCCATTGGGTTCAGGTCTGGTGACTGTGGAGGCCAGGTCATCTGGCGTAGCACCCCATCACCATCACACCTCCTCTTCCATGCTTCACGGTGGGAACCAGGCATGTAGAGTCCATCCAGTCACCTTTTCTGCGTTGCACAAAGACACGGTGGTTGGAACCAAAGATCTCAGATTTGGACTCATCAGACCAAAGCACAGATTTCCACTGGTCTAATGTCCATTCCTTGTGTTCTTTAGCCTCTTCTGCTTGTTGCCTGTCCTTAGCAGTGGTTTCCTAGCAGCTATTTTACCATGAAGGCCTGCTGCACAAAGTCTCCTCTTAACAGTTGTTGTAGAGATGTGTCTGTGTGTGGCATTGACCTGGTCTCTAATCTGAGCTGCGATTTCTGAGGCTGGTGACTCGGATGAACTTATCCTCTGCAGCAGAGGTGACTCTTGGTCTTCCTTTCCTGGGACGGTTCTCATGTGAGCCAGTTTCTTTGTAGCACATGATGGTTTTTGCAACTGCACTTGGGGACACTTTCAAAGTTTTCCCAATTTTTTGGACTGACTGACCTTCATTTCTTACAGTAATGATGGACACTTGTTTTCCTTTACTTAGCTGCTTTTTTCTTGCCATAATACAAATTCTAACAGTCTATTCAGTAGGACGATCAGCTGTGTATCCACCAGACTTCTGCACAACACAACTGATGGTCCCAACCCCATTTATAAGGCAAGAAATCCCACTCATTAAACCTGACAGGGCACACCTGTGAAGTGAAGACCATTTCTGGTGACTACCTCTTGAAGCTCATCAAGAGAATGCCAAGAGTGTGCAAAGCAGTCATCAAAGCAAAAGGTGGCTACTTTGAAGAACCTAGAATATAAGGTGTGTCCAAACTTTTGGTCTGTACTGTATACATTGTAAAATTACATGGTAAAGAGCAGTTTTGAGCATGCTCAGTACACTAAAGTCAGGTCTGGGTAACGATCCGATGTTGTCTCAGACCCGCCCTCCATAGGCCCCCATGTTATTTGCCGTGGACCGCGCCGGATTCGATTGTGCCTGATTTGGTGCGCTGTGCCCAAAATCGCAGCAGACTCTGGGTACAGCAGAGAATCGGACACAGTCGGATCCGTTACAATTTGGGCACAATCGGATGGTTATACAGGACCGATCCGTGCCCATAGGGATACATGGGGGCCACATACCATAGCGATCTTATCTTGACTTCCCTATCTAGGGTGAGTTGAGCAGATCCCATACATATTTTATTTGTTCCATTTATGTCCCGTACATTCTTGCTAAAGCTTCTTTAACTCATTACAAATAAACATAATAATTATATGCACAGATATAATGAATACATTAAATATCAGCCACCTCTCATAGACCGCAGAGGTGGTCGGGAACCTAAGCAACAAGCAGTAAACTACATAACATCACAAATAGAAAACAGAGGGGGGTTTAGTAAGAGGTAAATAAATGGAAGAATTCATCCTGGTTTTCCCATGTCAACACTTCTTGTTTCTGAAATATGAAAGAACTGAAGACTCATCAACCAATCAGATCTCTCCTTTCATAAATATGAAAGAACTGAAGACTCATCAACCAATCAGATCTCTCCTTTCATACTTTGCAGTAGAAAAACTTCTTCTGGATTCTGATTGGTTGCTGTGATATTACCATAGAACAGGGACAGGAAGAGTTATCATAGGGCAAAAACTCCAACTTCAGACACCGCTGAGGTAGATGTGACATATTGGATGATGATACGTCTGCTGCCGAGATTTAAAGACGCAGTCGTAGAAATGAAATGTATGTGATAAAATTATTTCTTTCACCCAGACCTCTGAATTGTAAAGTGCTGCGCAATATGCTGGTGATGTATATAAATATATTATGTTATATTATTATAGACCTCCGAGATGTTTGCGGAGCACCTGCAGATGCTTCTGAATGATGTGGTTATCACAGGTGAGGTCTAGTGATTGCTCGGGTGGATCCTTGGCCACATCTGTTTCCATCAACTCTCCCTTCCCCCCACCATTCCCTCTCTCCTCCCCCTCCCCTCCTCCATCTCACCTCTCCCTCCTACCTCTCCCCACCCTTTTCTCTTTCTCTCCTCCCCCTCACCTCCTCTCTCTCTCTCACCACCATCCCCTCACCTCCTCTCTTCCTCCTCTCTTCCCTCTCTCACCACCTCCCCCTCCTCTCCTCTCTTCCTCCTCTCTTTCCTCTCTCACCACCTCCCCATCACCTCTGCTCCTCTCTTCCCTCTCTCCTCCCTCTCTCACCACCTCCCCCTCTCCTCCCTCTTTCACCACCTCCCCCTCACCTCCTCTCTTCCTCCTCTCTTCCCTCTCTCCTGCCTCTCACCACCTCCCCCTCACCTCCTCTCCTCTCTTCCTCCTCTTTCCTCTCTCACCACCTTTCCCTCACCTCCTCTCCTCTCTTCCCTCTCTCCTCCCTCTCTCACCACCTCCCCCTCACCTCCTCTTTTCCATCTCCTCTCCTCCCTCTATCCCCTCCTCCCCCTCACCTCCTCTCCTCTCTTCCCTCTCTCCTCCCTCTCTCACCACCTCCCCCTCTCCTCACCTCCCTCTCTCAGCACCTCCCCCTCACCTCCTCTCCTCTCTTCCTCCTCTCCTCCCTTTCTCACCACCTCCCCCTCACCTCCTCTCTTCCATCTCCTCTCCTCCCTCTATCACCACCTCCCCCTCACCTCCTCTCCTCTGTTCCCTCTCTCTTCCCTCTCTCACCACCTCCCCCTCACCTCCTCTCCTCACCTCCCTCTCTCACCACCTCCCCCTCTCCTCCCTCTTTCACCACCTCCCCCTCACCTCCTCTCCTCCCTCTATCACCACCTCCCCCTCACCTCCTCTCCTCCCTCTCTCACCACCTCCCCCTCACCTCCTCTCTTCCTCCTCACCTCCCTCTCTCACCACCTCCCCCTCACATCCTCTTCTCTCTCCCCTTCCACTCACCTCCTCTCCTTTCTTCCCTCTCTCCACCCTCTTCTCACCACCTCCCCCTCACCTCCTCTCTTCCTCCTCTCCTCCCTCTCTCACCACCTCCCCCTCACCTCCTCTTCTGTCTTTTCCCTCTCTCCTCCCTCACCACCTCCCCCTCACCACCTCTCTTCTCTTCCCTCTCTCCTCCCTCTCTCACAACCTCCCCCTCACCTCCTCTCCTCTCTTCCCTCTCTCCACCCTCTCTCACCACCTCCCCCTCACCTCCTCTCCTCTCTTCCCTCTCTCCTCCCTCTCTCGTCACCTCCCCCTCACCTTCTCTCCTCTCTTCCTCCTCCCCTCCCTCTCTCACCACCTCCCCCTCACCTCCTCTCCTCTCTTCCCTCACCTCCCTCTCTCACCACCTCCCCCTCACCTCCTCTTCTCTTTCCCCTTCCCCTCACCTCCTCTCCCCTCCCCACCCTTCCAGGACTCAGGATAACCTGCTGATTGTTTCCACCTTTAGTAATTGCACCAATGATCACTGGAATGGGATCAATGGAATCACTGGGCCCTGAATACCCCTGAGTGGCCCCTAAAGGTCCTATTAAGGCAGTCTTTCCCTTGTTATTGATACAGCCCTCTGCAGATCTGCTTTATACTCCAGAGCTGCATTCACAGATCTGCAGCCTTCAGAGCTGAAATCCACCATTGGGATAATGATTTTAACCACTTCCTCCACAATCAATATTTCCCCATGTAAGCCGCCATGTTTCATGTGTCACTTCCGCTCTATTCTTCATCCTTCTTCCCCGACAGATCAAACCCTCGTAGCCGACAAAGGAGAATTCAGCCTGGACTCGTGCCGAGGGATCCTGATGCTGATGGATGTATCTTTTATTGTAGCTCGAGGTGGAAACCAGAGAATTTCATTCAATTCAGCTATTTTTTAATATATAATGTCGCCACACAGTGACTGAATAAACCGGGTCTCAGGTAGGATTGTTTAGTAGACAGGGTAATGACTGCATCCTCATGGTTTAGCATAAGAACCCAGTGGTTGAGCCTAGTGGACGGTTTAATAACAGCTTTCCTGGTGGTCTAGGGCAGACATGGCCAAATGACAAGTTACATCTGGCCCTTTAATTGTCCCCCTCCGGCCTTTAGACACCAATTAGGTAAACTTATCCTTCAAGGGGTTATTCAATATTTCTAAATACCTCCAGACTTCTGCTTTAAATACAAAAAATTGCACCTCCCTCCTGTACCTCCGCCATTAAGACCCTCTGTTGGTTGGTTCCCTGGTGGTCTAGGGTAGAGGAGAGGTTAAAATGGACGTATTATAGGACACCTTCTTAGTGGTCTAGGAGAGTGAAGGGGTCACTGTATAGCTCCTTAGTAGTCAAGGATGAGAAAGGAATCCCTGACTGTGCCCCTGGTGGTCTAGGGTAGAGTACATGTTAAAAGATGCTTCCTTGGTGATAATGGAGGTATACATTTCTAATCTAATAATAATAATAATCTAAGATAGTGAAGGAGTCCCTGGATGCCTCCTTGGTAATTTAACTGTGTCCCTGATGATCTAGGGTAGAGGAAAAGTTAAGATGCTTCTTTGATGGTGAACGAATATGGTGGCATTATTGGACACCTCCTTAGTGGTCTAGGAGAGTGAAGAGTTCACTGTATACCCCCTTAGTAGTCAAGGATAGAGAAAGAATTAATGACTGTGTCCCTGGTGATCTAGGGTAGGGAAAATGTTAAGATGTCTTCTTGGGGCTCAAGGATAATGTAAGGGTTATTGGATACCTTCTTAGTGGTCTAGGAGACTGAAGGGATCACTGGATGCCTCCTTGGAAGTCTAGAATAGAGAAGGAATTAATGACTGTGTCCCTGGTGGTCTGGGGGAGAGGATATGTTAAAATAAAAAAGGTTCTTTGGTGGTCAATGATAATGGAGGGGTTATAAGATACCTTCTTAGTAGTCTAGGATGGGGAAAATTAATTACTGTGCTCCTGGTGGTCTAGGGTAGAGGAGATGTTAAAAGATATTTCCTTGGTGGTCAAGGATATTGGAGGGGTTATTGGATACCTTCTTAGTGGTCTAGGAGACTGAAGGGATCACTGGATGCCTCCTTGGAAGTCTAGAATAGAGAAGGAATTAATGACTGTGTCCCTGGTGGTCTGGGGGAGAGGATATGTTAAAATAAAAAAGGTTCTTTGGTGGTCAATGATAATGGAGGGGTTATAAGATACCTTCTTAGTAGTCTAGGATAGGGAAAATTAATGACTGTGCTCCTGGTGGTCTAGGGTAGAGGAGATGTTAAAAAATATTTCCTTGGTGGTCAATAATGGAGGGTTTATTGGATACCTTCTTAGTGGTCCAGGACTGTGATGTGGTCCCTGGATGACTCCTTGGTGGTCTATGAAAGAGAAGGAATTAATGACTACGTCCCTGGTGGTCTAGTGTACTTGAAAAATTACCAGTTGCTTCATTGATGGAAAAAAGGCATGTAATGCTCTTGCTCTGGGGAACGGCTCCATCTTCTCCTGCAGTCCTTTTACTCTAAATGCACACAAACCTCTGAATATTCAAAGTAGTCACCTCCACTGGCCACCCGGACTCATTCTGACCTCACAGGAGTCACGCGCCCCTGTAACAAATGTAGACATTGACACGGAGGGTTCCTATCTCACTCAAACATTCTGCTTTATCTGAGGTGTATACTATAAAATATGACACATTGACCTAGATGCTGCAGAACCTCTTTATGAAGAGTGAAATGGACATTTTTATTGATTAGTTTATAGTACCAAAATGTTAACCACAACCCCTGTGTGTGAATGTAAAATTAGGAAATACCTAGATAACTTTACAATGTGAGCTGCAACTACTGGAACACAATGTAACGAAGTGCTGATCACTGTGGTTATAGTGCCACTATGTGGACAAAATACAGAAATACACAACTTAACACAACTGTAGCTCAATGCAAACGGAAGACTCAGTCTCAATGAATTTGGCCGCCTGTGGAAACGCCTGAATATGTGCAAGGTAGAAACATAACTATGATGACAGATTCCAATACTTCTCAATGTAAAATCTGAGTTATATTATATAAAAATAAGCAGCAGTATTATAGTAGTTATATTCCTGTATATAGGAGCAGTATTATAGTAGTTATATTCTTGTATATAGGAGCAGTATTATAGTAGTTATATTCTTGTACATAGGAGCAGTATTATAGTAGTTATATTCTTGTACATAGGAGCAGTATTATAGTAGTTATATTCTTGTATATAGGAGCAGTATTATAGTAGTTATATTCTTGTATATAGGGCAGTATTATAGTAGTTATGTTCTTGTACATAGGAGCAGTATTATAGTAGTTATATTCTTGTACATAGGAGCAGTATTATAGTAGTTATTTCTTGTACATAGGGAGCAGTATTATAGTAGTTATATTCTTGTATATAGGGCAGTATTATAGTAGTTATATTCCTGTATATAGGAGCAGTATTATAGTAGTTATATTCTTGTACATAGGAGCAGTATTATAGTAGTTATATTCTGTATATAGGGGCAGTATTATAGTAGTTATATTCTTGTATATAGGAGCAGTATTATAGTGATTATATTCTTGTATATAGGGGCAGTATTATAGTAGTTATATTCTTGTATATAGAGCAGTATTATAGTAGTTATATTCTTGTATATAGGAGCAGTATTATAGCAGTTATATTCTTGTACATAGGGGCAGTATTATAGTAGTTATATTCTTGTATATAGGAGCAGTATTATAGCAGTTATATTCTTGTACATAGGAGCAGTATTATAGTAGTTATATTCTTGTACATAGGGCAGTATTATAGTAGTTATATTCTTGTACATAGGGGCAGTATTATAGTAGTTATATTCTTGTATATAGGGCAGTATTATAGTAGTTATATTCTTGTATATAGGAGCAGTATTATAGTAGTTATATTCTTGTATATAGGGGCAGTATTATAGTAGTTATATTCTTGTATATAGGAGCAGTATTATAGCAGTTATATTCTTGTACATAGGGGCAGTATTATAGTAGTTATATTCTTGTACATAGGGGCAGTATTATAGTAGTTATATTCTTGTATATAGGAGCAGTATTATAGTAGTTATATTCTTGTATATAGGGGCAGTATTATAGTAGTTATATTCTTGTATATAGGAGCAGTATTATAGCAGTTATATTCTTGTACATAGGGGCAGTATTATAGTAGTTATATTCTTGTACATAGGGGCAGTATTATAGTAGTTATATTCTTGTACATAGGGGCAGTATTATAGTAGTTATATTCTTGTACATAGGGGCAGTATTATAGTAGTTATATTCTTGTACATAGGGGCAGTATTATAGTAGTTATATTCTTGTATATAGGGGCAGTATTATAGTAGTTATATTCTTGTATATAGGAGCAGTATTATAGTAGTTATATTCTTGTACATAGGGGCAGTATTATAGTAGTTATTATTCTTGTATATAGGAGCAGTATTATAGTAATTATATTCTTGTATATAGAGGGCAGTATTATAGTAGTTATATTCTTGTATATAGGGGGAAGTATTATAGTAGTTATATTCTTGTACATAGGGGCAGTATTATAGTAGTTATATTCTTGTATACAGGAGCAGTATTATAGTAGTTATATTCTTGTATATGGGGCAGTATTATAGTAGTTATATTCTTGTACATAGGGGCAGTATTATAGTAGTTATATTCTTGTATATAGGGGCAGTATTATAGTAGTTATATTCTTGTATATAGGAGCAGTATTATAGTAGTTATATTCTTGTACATAGGGGCAATATTATAGTAGTTATATTCTTGTATACAGGAGCAGTATTATAGTAGTTATATTCTTGTACATAGGGGCAATATTATAGTAGTTATATTCTTGTATACAGGAGCAGTATTATAGTAGTTATATTCTTGTATATGGGGGCAGTATTATAGTAGTTATATTCTTGTACATAGGGGCAGTATTATAGTAGTTATATTCTTGTATATAGAGGCAGTATTATAGTAGTTATATTCTTGTATATAGGAGCAGTATTATAGTAGTTATATTCTTGTACATAGAGGCAGTATTATAGTAGTTATATTTGTGTATATAGGGGCAGTATTATAGTAGTTATATTCTTGTATATAGGAGCAGTATTATAGTAGTTATAGTCTTGTATATAGGGGCAGTATTATAGTAGTTATATTCTTGTACATAGGAGCAGTATTATAGTAGTTATATTCTTGTATATAGGGGCAGTATTATAGTAGTTATATTCTTGTACATAGGAGCAGTATTATAGTAGTTATATTCTTGTATTTAGGGGCAGTATTATAGTAGTTATATTCTTGTACATAGGGGCAGTATTATACTAGTTATATTCTTGTACATAGGGGCAGTATTATCTTATACATAAAACCCGAAGGCCACTTCCGCCCAAAATCCGCTCAACTTCCGTGATGGCCTCCGTCCTGTGTCAAACACCGGAACCGGAAGCACCAGACCCACAGAGCCCCAGCCACCGGCCTTGCACAGAGCCCTGTCTGCGCCCACCCACATCCGGCCCACAGCCCTGCAGCTCACCGCCCACTCTCCATCAGGGCCCGCCATGCCGCCACTGGGTCCGCACACAGCCTCGTGTGCGCCCATCAACATGAGGGAACCGGCCCGGACCGGCCCACACTCCGGTGTGCGGCCTCCGCCGGCAACGCTCCCCCGCCACCTCGGGGGGCCACACAACCTCTGGGGGTACCCGCGCGCCTGGAGAGGAGGGAGGGTGGGACTTTCTGTCCTGCAGCTCTGCCCGCCCTCCTCTCCTCCTACACCCGACGCGCGGCGCGGTGAGTCTGCCCTCCAGCCTCCGCCTCAGCCTGTGCCCGCCGGCTCCGCTGCAGCCTGTGCTCCCTCCAGCCTGTGCCCCCTCCAGCCTGTGCCCCCTCCAGCCTGTGCCCCCTCCAGCCTGTGCCCCCTCCAGCCTGTGCCCCTTCCAGCCTGTGCCCCTTCCAGCCTGTGCCCCCTCCAGCCTGTGCCCCCTCCAGCCTGTGCCCCCTCCAGCCTGTGCCCCCTCCAGCCTGTGCCTCCTCCAGCCTGTGCCCCCTCCAGCCTGTGCCCTGTGCCCCCTCCAGCCTGTGTCCTGTGCCCCCTCCAGACTGTGCCCCCTCCAGCCTGTGTCCTGTGCCCCCTCCAGCCTGTGCCCCCTCCAGCCTGTGCCCCCTCCAGCCTGTGCCCCCTCCAGCCTGTGGCCTGTGCCCACTCCAGCCTGTGCACCCTCCAGCCTGTGCCCTGTGCTCCCTCCAACCTGTGCCCTCTGCCCCCTTCAGCCTGTGCCCCCTTCAGCCTGTGCCCCCTTCAGCCTGTGCCCCCTTCAGCCTGTGCCCCCTTCAGCCTGTGCCCCCTCCAGCCTGTCCTCCCTTTAGCCTCTGCCCCCTCCAGCCTCTGCCCCCTCCAGCCTGTGCCCTGTGCCCCCTCCAGCCTGTACCCCCGCCTGCCTCTGCCCCCTCCAGCCTGTGCCCCCTCCAGCCTGTGCCCCCTCCAGCCTGTGCCCCTTCCAGCCTGTGCCCCTTCCAGCCTGTGCCCCTTCCAGCCTGTGCCCCCTCCAGCCTGTGCCCCCTCCAGCCTGTGCCCCCTCCAGCCTGTGCCCCCTCCAGCCTGTGCCTCCTCCAGCCTGTGCCCCTCCAGCCTGTGCCCTGTGCCCCCTCCAGCCTGTGCCCTGTGCCCCCTCCAGCCTGTGCCCTGTGCCCCCTCCAGCCTGTGTCCCCTCCAGCCTGTGCCCCCTCCAGCCTGTGCCCCCTCCAGCCTGTGCCCCCTCCAGCCTGTGCCCCCTCCAGCCTGTGCCCCCTCCAGCCTGTGCCCCCTCCAGCCGTCCTCTGCCCCCCTCCAGCCGTCCTCTGCCCCCTCCAGCCGTCCTCTGCCCTCTCCAGCCGTCCTCTGCCCTCTCCAGCCATCCTCTGCCCTCTCCAGCCGTCCTCTGCCCTCTCCAGCCGTCCTCTGCCCTCTCCAGCCGTCCTCTGCCCCCTCCACCCTCCAGCCGTCCTCTGCCCCTCCACCCTCCAGTCCCCGCCCCTACCTCTGCCCCCTCCACTCACCTCCAGCCGTCCTCTGCCCCCTCCACCCTCCCAGCCGTCCTCTGCCCCCTCCACCCTCCAGCCGTCCTCTGCCCCTCCACCCTCCAGCCGTCCTCTGCCCCTACCTCCACCTCTCAGCCCCCTCACCTCTGCCCCCTCCACCCTCCAGCCGTCCTCTGCCCCCTCCACCTCCCCCACCCTCCAGCCGTCCTCTGCCCCCTCAGCCTGTCCTCTGCCCCCTCCAGCCGTCCTCTGCCCCCTCCAGCCGTCCTCTGCCCCCTCCAGCCGTCCTCCTTCCCCCTTCAGCTGTCCTCTGCCCCCTCCACCCTCCAGCCGTCCTCTGCCCCTCCACCCTCCAGCCGTCCTCTGCCCCCTCCACCCTCCAGCCGTCCTCTCCCCCTCCAGCCGTCCTCTGCCCCCACCCTCCAGCCGTCCTCTGCCCTCCACCCTCCAGCCGTCCTCTGCCCCCACCTCCAGCCGTCCTCTGCCCCCTCCAGCCGTCCTCTGCCCCCTCCAGCCGTCCTCTGCCCCCTCCAGCCGTCCTCTGCCCCATCCAGCCGTCCTCTGCCCCCCCAGCCGTCCTCTGCCCCCTCCAGCCGTCCTCTGCCCCCTCCAGCCGTCCCCTGCCCCCTCCAGCTGTCCCCTGCCCCCTCCAGCCGTCCCCTGCCCTCTCCAGTCGTCCGGGGGTGGCCACATGTTGACTCAGGATCCAGGCGCCGGAGAAGACGCAGGGTCGGTGGTAAGTATAGCGGTATGTGTGTGTGTTGTGTGTGCGTGTGTGTGTGTTGTATGTATGTGCCACTCTGCCCACGCCGCTGCGCTGACCACTCTGCCCACGCCGCTGCGCTGACCACTCTGCCCACGCCGCTGCGCTGACCACTCTGCCCACGCCGCTGCGCTGACCACACTGCCCACGCCGCTGCACTGACCACACTGCCCACGCCGCTGCGCTGACCACTCTGCCTACGCCGCTGCGCTCACCACTCTGCCCACGCCGCTGCGCTGACCAATCTCACCGCACTCACTGCTAACCACTGAGCCACCGCGCACAGTGCTAGCCATTGAGCCACCATATACTCTGCTACCCACAGAGCCGCCTGTATACACACAATTAATTTCACCGCACTACCCTAACTATTCGTAAATAAACTATATATGGATTCTAGACTACCCGATTCTTTAGAATCGGGCTGCCATCTAGTAGTAGTTATATTCTTGTATATAGGAGCAGTATTATAGTAGTTATATTCTTGTACATAGGAGCAGTATTATAGTAGTTATTATTCTTGTATTATAGGGGGCAGTATTATAGTAGTTATATTCTTGTACATAGGGGCAGTATTATAGTAGTTATATTCTTGTACATAGGGGCAGTATTATATAGTTATATTCTTGTACATAGGGGCAGTATTATAGTAGTTATATTCTTGTATATAGGAGCAGTATTATAGTAGTTATATTCTTGTACATAGGAGCAGTATTATAGTAGTTATATTCTTGTATATAGGGGCAGTATTATAGTAGTTATATTCTTGTACATAGGAGCAGTATTATAGTAGTTATATTCTTGTACATAGGGGCAGTATTATAGTAGTTATATTCTTGTACATAGGAGCAGTATTATAGTAGTTATATTCTTGTACATAGGGGCAGTATTATAGTAGTTATATTCTTGTATATAGGGGCAGTATTATAGTAGTTATTCTTGTATATAGGAGGGTATTATAGTAGTTATATTCTTGTACATAGGAGCAGTATTATAGTAGTTATATTCTTGTACATAGGGGGCAGTATTATAGTAGTTATATTCTTGTACATAGGGGGCAGTATTATAGTAGTTATATTCTTGTATATAGGGGCAGTATTATAGTAGTTATATTCTTGTACATAGGGGCAGTATTATAGTAGTTATATTCTTGTACATAGGGGCAGTATTATATAGTTATATTCTTGTACATAGGGGCAGTATTATAGTAGTTATATTCTTGTATATAGGAGCAGTATTATAGTAGTTATATTCTTGTACATAGGAGCAGTATTATAGTAGTTATATTCTTGTACATAGGGGCAGTATTATAGTAGTTATATTCTTGTACATAGGAGCAGTATTATAGTAGTTATATTCTTGTATATAGGAGCAGTATTATAGTAGTTATATTCTTGTACATAGGGGCAGTATTATAGTAGTTATATTCTTGTATATAGGGGCAGTATTATAGTAGTTATTCTTGTATATAGGGGCAGTATTATAGTAGTTATATCTTGTACATAGGAGCAGTATTATGTAGTTATATTCTTGTACATAGGAGCAGTATTATACTAGTTATATTCTTGTATATAGGGGCAGTATTATAGTAGTTATATTCTTGTATATAGGGGCAGTATTATAGTAGTTATATTCTTGTACATAGGGGCAGTATTATAGTAGTTATATTCTTGTACATAGGGGCAGTATCTTTTTTTACATTTACCATCATTCCTACTGACACTATTGTTATGTTGTTTTCAGGATCTATTCCGGACCATTGATGTGAACCAGACTGGATTACTCGATGGATTTGGCTTGGCAAGAGCCGCCCAAGAAGCCGGTACGCTGCTCTTTATAGGTTTTATTTTTTATTGCTCAGCTATTAATGCTGCAGAATCTTCCATCAGCATTTGATTAAACTTTAGCTTCCCAAGGTTGGGCTTCACATGAGGAAACAGAGGGTTAATCCCGCCAGTGTGGATGACATTGGCGCGGTGCGACCTTCGGATCTCGCCATTCAGGGAATCACAGAAGTCCCAGATCTTTAGGCTGGAAAATAAGGATGGATCCGTTCTTCCAGGGAACAGACGAGGCGATTACTGAGACTTCTAGAAGAACGACGTCTTGTAATGTTGATGGATCGGCCGCCGCAGAGTTTGAGTTTAATGATATGGAGTTTTCAGGGTTCATTGAGGCGCGATCAATGTGTGGGGACGATAATTACAATTCATGGGGGAACGAGCGCTCAGGACATTGCAGACCCTGACGCGCGAGGATGTGGGGGCTGTTATAGGGCTTGTAACTGATTGATTTATTGACATTGCAGGGTAAATTACATGGAAGATTTTTTTCGCCAGGTTTAGGGCAGATTATGGCAGATCTGTGACGTCACTTTATATTCAGTCCATAAAGTTTGAGATGAGCATGGACTTTGGCCAACTACCCCTCCTCCCCTATTCTGCAGGAAGGTCAGGGCTCTCAGGGATGGAGCTAAGGCAGAACATGGGCACATTACTTTCAGAAAGCTCCAACCCCATTCCTAATTGTCTAGATTGGTGCTAGGATTTTTGTTTGTCTACAGGAAGTAGGACAGGTCTTTGTTTGCATACAGGAAGTGGAGCAGGTCTTTGTTTCTATACAGGAAGTGGAGCAGGTCTTTGTTTCTCTACAGGAAGTGGGGCAGGTCTTTGTTTCTCTACATGAAATGGGGGCTGGTCTTTGTTTCTCTACAGGAAGTGCGGACAGGACTTTGTTTCTCTTCATGAAATGGGGGCAGAGCTTTGTTTCTCTACAGGAAGTGTGGATGGGTCTTGAAGTTGGGGTAGAGCTTTTTTACATCTGCAGGAAGTGGGGGGGGGGTCTTTGTACTCGGGGTGGGTCTTTATCTTACTGCTGCAAAAAGATATAACAGACATAGGTGGCTTCGGCTCAGGCAGGCAGGTCATTGAACAATGGCAGGACCAATGCTTGCTGCAAAGTAAGACAAAGAAAGTTCTAGCACCTATAATTCTGGAAGAATCCTAAGAAAGAAGAACCCTCATTCCAAAATCCAGGATGACAAGATCAAGATGAAAATTAATATTAAGGAGACAAAGAGAGGCGATGATGATCAAGATGATGACATTCAGGACAGTTCCTGGACATATTGGATATGTATGTGCACCAAAAGCAGTTCTGGAATGAGGTGCTCTTCTAGTGGTTTCATGTAAAAGGTCAAAAATTATACAAAAAAGACAACGCACAGTCAAAGTTTCCATAGGGGCATATGGACATTATATATGTGGGGGCCTCTGCTTTAGCCATAGTGTTAGGTTTATGCTCTGGTAGACCCGCCCTATATGGGGGACTTTTAATAGTCAATTTTTACTTCTTTTTCTGCACTTGTACGGGAAGCCGCCGGCTAATCAGACAACATCAGCCACCGGCCAATTAGACACTAGCAGCCGCCGGCCAATCAGACACCAGCAGCCGTTGGCATCTGATTGGCCGGCAGCTTCCCAAACATCTACGGCAGCTGAGAGAGCTCAGTGCGGCGCCCAGCATCCATGCAGCGGCGGATTAGTGGGAGTCTGTGAAAGTGAAGGTGTGAGAATGTGTGTCTGTGTGTACATGCAGGTATCTTAATGGGGATATTGGGGGCTGCATGGGGATGATTGAGGATACATGGGGATTATGGGGGCTGCATGGGGGTATTGGTGGCTGCAAAAGGACGCTGGGGGCTGCAAGGGGATGTTGGGGGCTGCAAGGGGATGACGGGGATATTGGGGCTGCATGGGGATGGTGGGGATCATGGAAAAATTAGACATCCCCTGAAAATAAGACATAGCGCATCTTTAGGAGCAAAATTTAATATAAGACACTGTCTTATTTTTGGGGAAACAGGGCAGGTAGTGAATGTTCTCTCCGTTCTACAGTGAGAGTCTGGCACGTCTCAGCTCCTGCACCCGGGGACAGGAGTGATCCATGATCCCCTCCATTGCTCCTCCTGTCACATCACCCCCCTGTCTGTGTATTTTCAGGTCTCGTGGTCAGTGACGCGGTGATGAATATCATGATCCTAAGATACGCCAACTATGCCCAAAAGCTGAGCTTTGCCGACTTTGTCTGCTGCATGATTCGCCTGGAAACCGTGACAAGTAAGTGACAATATCATATGCTAATACAGACTGCAGGGCTATGGAATGGTGCAGGCTACAGGCAGCGAGTTCAGCAGTGGCCACTATAATTCCTATACAGAGGGGAAAATAAGTATTTGGTCGTCTGCTGATTTTGCAAGTTTTTCCCCCTTCAAAGAATAGAGACATCTGTAGATTTATCATAGATTCTCATCAACTGTGAGAGACAGAATCTAAAACAAATCCAGAAAATCACATTGCATAATATTCACATGATTAGTTTGTATTTTTTTGCATGAAATAAGTATTTTATCACCAACCAACCAGCATGGGTTCAGCTCTCACAGACCTGTAAAGACCACGTTACATGTAGCGATGTTCCAGCGATCCTGCCAACGATCCGACCTGGCCGGTATCGCTGGAACATCGCTGTGTGGTCGCTGGTGAGCTTTCAAACAGGCAGATCTCCTAAACTATTCTTTTCCACGATGTCAAGGTCCCGCTACTGTATTCTGATAGGCTGGGGTAAGCGGGAGAACGCTGGTAATCAGGGTACACATCGGGTTACTAAGCAAAGTGCGCTGTGCTTAGTAACCCAATGTGTACCCTGGTTACCAGTGTGCTGTGCATAGTAACCCGATGTCTACCCTGGTTACCAACACGCTGTGCTTAGTAACCCGATGTCTACCCTGGTTACCAGTGTGCTGTGCTTAGTAACCCGATGTGTACCCTGGTTACCAGCGCGCTGTGCTTAGCAATCCGATGTCTACCCTGGTTACCAGCACGCTGTGGTTAGTAACCCAATGTGTACCCTGGTTATCAGGGAACACATCGGGTTAGAGGGGCGTCACACATGCCGTTGTATGCTGCCCAGTGGGAGACCGATGAGCAAAAAATGGTCCTGGCCATTCCACAGTGATCATCGAGCTTATCGCTGGTCACTGTGGCATGTCGCACGCAGCGACTTTGCTAACAAGGTCACTGCAACGTCCCAAAACCTGTGACGTTGCAGCGGCATCGGTAGTGATGTCATTGCATGTAAGCTGGCCTTTAGTTTTTCTCCTACTCTGCTGTCATTACCTGTATCAATTGCTCCTGTATGATCTCGTTACCTGTATAATAGACACCTGTCCACACTCAATCATCACACTCCAAACTCTCCACCATGGCCAAGACCAAAGTGCTAGGGGACACCAGGGACACAATTGTAGGCCTGCACAAGGCTGAGATGGGCGACAGGACAATAGACAGCAGCTTGGTGAGAAGGAGCAACTGTTAGAAAATGGAAGAAACATCAATCTTCCTTGGTCTGGGGCTCCATGTGAGACCTCACTCATGGGGTAAGGATGATTCTAAAAAAGGTCAGGAATCAAACCAGAACTACCCGGGAGGACCTGGTCAATGACCTGAAGAGATCCGGGACTATACCCTAATGTTACTAATACACTACACTATCATGAATTAAAATCCGGCATGGGGGAGGTCATGTGATCAGAGGAGGCATGGGAGGAAGTCATGTGGTCAGAGGAGGCATGGGAGAAGGTCATGTGGTCAGAGGAGGCATGGGAGAAGGTCATGTGGTCAGAGGAGGCATGGGAGAAGGTCATGTGGTCAGAGGAGGCATGGGAGAAGGTCATGTGGTCAGAGGAGGCATGGGAGAAGGTCATGTGATCAAAGGAGGCATAGGAGAAGGTCATGTGGTCAGAGGAGGTGGGAGAAGGTCATGTGGTCAGAGGAGGTGGGAGAAGGTCATGAGATCAGAGGAGGCATGGGAGGTCATGTGGTTAGAGGAGGCATTGGAGAAGGTCATATGGTCAGAGGAGGCATGGGAGGTCATGTTGTCAGAGGAGGCATGGGAGAAGGTGTGGTCAGAAGAGGCATGGGAGAAGGTCATGTGGTCAGAAGAGGCATGGGAGAAGGTCATGTGGTCAGAGGAGGCATGGGAGAAGGTCATGTGGTTAGAGGAGGTGGGAGAAGGTCATGTGATCAGAGGAGGCATGGGAGAAGGTCATGTGGTCAGAGGAGGGGGAGAAGGTCATGTTGTCAGAGGAGGCATGGGAGAAGGTCATGTGGTCAGAAGAGGCATGGGAGAAGGTCATGTGGTCAGAAGAGGCATGAGAGAAGGTCATGTGGTCAGAGGAGGCATGGGAGATGGTCATGTGGTCAGAAGAGGCATGGGAGGAGGTCATGTGGACAGAGGAGGCATGAGAGAAGGTCATGTGGTCAGAGGAGGTGGGAAAAGGTCATGTGGTTAGAGGAGGCATGGGAGAAGGTCATGTGGTCAGAGGAGGCATTGGAGAAGGTCATGTGGTCAGAGGAGGCATGGGAGAAGGTGTGGTCAGAGGAGGCATGGGAGCAGGTCAAGTGATCAGTGAAAAAATAGAAATAGTAGTAGTGAAATTGTTTAGGGCTATGCGCTAACTCTTTGACTATGGCGGTAAATAAGAGGCCTTCCAAGAATTTTGGGTTTAACCCTTCTTTGTGATGTTTATTTAAAATATTATGTTTCTTTATTACATGTCATAGATAGGTCCACTAAGTTGTCATTGTTCTTGCTATATACTATGACTAAACGTTACGTTAAAATCAAATTGCAGTTTAAGGTATTAAATAGGGTAATTTTAATAAATAAATGAGCTTAAAATAGAAATGAAATAGAAATAAAGTAGTATTATAGTGATAACCTCTAATATTATAGCCTACAAGAGGTTAGCCTAATAAAATATAGAAATAAAGTAGTATTATAGTGAGACCTCTAATAGGCTAACCTCTTGTAGGTTATAGTAATAAAATATAGAAATAAAGTAGTAAAATAGTAATACCCTCTCGTAGGCTATAAATCTAAAATAAAATAAAATATAGTAATAACTTCTAGTAAGTTATACTCAGGCCACTTGTAGAGTGGTGCTTTCAATCAGGCCCAGCTGGATTGTCCTCTCAGATGGTTCTCAGGGTACCTTTACACGCCGCAACGTTTGGCGGCGATCGGAGGCAACCCAACGTGCACGTGCAAGTTTTTCATGGTTGCCTCCGAACGCCAAAAGCGCGTCATTTACACGCTGCAATTGCGCCCTCAACCTAACGTGATGTGTCGTCCCGGAAGTTCCCACACCAACAATGGGAAACATCCTGTTGACTCCTGACACCGCTTCACACGCCGCAATCCCCAAAGGAATGTGGGCGTACATGTTCAGTGCCGCAAGAACATAGGCGTGACAGACTGGTGTATTCCGCGCCCCAAACATGCTGATTAGACAACGCAATAGCGTCATGATTGGCCAGGCTGCACAGGAAGGCTGCCTAATACATGACGCCATTGCAATTGTGTAGTGTGAATGGACAGCTCGTCAAATATGTCACCCTGTGAAGGAACAGCCAATAGAAACACAGCAGCCCCCACCAATCATCACTGGGGGGGCAGTATCCAGCACGCTGTGGTACGCCTCCGGGAAATCTGTAGGCGACGCTGATTCCATCCCTATCGCCCCTTCACATGCCAAAACCAGGGGAAATCACCTTCACGGTTGCGTCTGGTTTTTTAACCTCTGGGGATGGTGGATGGCAGCCTGTGATGTGACGGCTGTCCACAGGCAGAGCCTGTTCCCCGGGCCAGTAGTGATGATGACAGTTTGTGGGAGAGAACAGGGTTCACAAGGATTACACAGACTCATGGTTTTGTAATTTTCCAAATCTTTTACAGAAGATGGTACATCAGCTGAGTACTGTCCACGGAGTCTGTACAGGGGCCAGATTGCTCCCACCCTGGACGGGTACTTTGGCTCCCTGTTTCTGTGCTGTGTGTGTGGCCCTGCTGCCGCTTTAGCTAAGCTGCCGGCCAGGGGCGTCACTAGAACTGGCAGGGCCCCATAGCAAACTTTTGAACGGGGCCCCCTCCAAGACACACCCCCAATGACACGCCCCTCCAAGACATGCCCTCAATGACACGCCCCTTCAAGACACACACCCTTACAGGCCCCAGCAGTATATACAGCAGCCCCAGTGGTATACAGCAGCCTCCCCAGTGGTATATACAGGCCCCAGCCGTATTACAGCAGCCCCAGTGGTATACAGCAGCCTCCCAAGTGGTATATACAGGACCCAGCAGTATTACAGCAGCCCCAGTGGTATACAGCAGCCTCCCCAGTGGTATATACAGGCCCCAGCAGTATTACAGCAGCCCCAGTGGTATACAGCAGCCTCCCCAGTGGTATATACAGGCCCCAGCAGTATTACAGCAGCCCCAGTGGTATATACAGGCCCCTGGTGGTGGTATATACAGGGCCCCTGGTGGTGGTATATACAGGGCCCCTGGTGGTGGTATATACAGGGCCCCTGGTGGTGGTATATACAGGCCCCTGGTGGTGGTATATACAGGCCCCTGGTGGTGGTATATACAGGCCCCTGGTGGTGGTATATACAGGCCCCATGGTGGTGGTATATACAGGCCCCATGGTGGTGGTATATACAGGCCCCTGGTGGTGGTATACAGGGCCCCTGGTGGTGGTATATACAGGCCCCTGGTGGTGGTATATACAGGCCCCTGGTGGTGGTATATACAGGGCCCCTGGTGGTGGTATACAGGGCCCCTGGTGGTGGTATACAGGGCCCCTGGTGGTGGTATATACAGGTCCCTGGTGGTGGTATATACAGGCCCCTGGTGGTGGTATATACAGGCCCCTGGTGGTGGTATATACAGGCCCCTGGTGGTGGTATACAAGGTCCCTGGTGGTGGTATATACAGGCCCCTGGTGGTGGTATATACAGGCCCCTGGTGGTGGTATATACAGGCCCCTGGTGGTGGTATATACAGGCCCCTGGTGGTGGTATATACAGGCCCCTGGTGGTGGTATATACAGGGCCCCTGGTGGTGGTATATACAGGCCCCTGGTGGTGGTATATACAAGGCCCCTGGTGGTGGTATATACAGGCCCCTGGTGGTGGTATATACAGGGCCCCTGGTGGTGGTATATACAGGCCCCTGGTGGTGGTATACAGGGCCCCTGGTGGTGGTATACAGGGCCCCTGGTGGTGGTATATACAGGCCCCTGGTGGTGGTATATACAGGCCCCTGGTGGTGGTATGCAGGGCCCCTGGTGGTGGTATATACAGGCCCATATACAGTGCTGCTGGCTGGGTGGGAAGCGCGGGAAGCGCACAGTTACCTGCTCTGCCTCTCCCCGTCTCCCGGTTTTTGGTGGGGCGGGCACTGCTGCGCAGTGATCACTTCCTGCAGCCCCTCTTCCGGCTCCTCTTCCAGGATAGCGGTCGCGGCGGGCGGCTGGGGGCACAGGCAGCAGGGCCCCCCGGGGAGCTTGGGGCCCCCCCGGGGAGCTCGGGGCCCGCCGACCGCGGTAGTTACGCCGCTGTATTGCAGCTGTACGGCATAGCAGACGTAGCGGCGCTGGGTCCGGGCCCCCCACAAGCGCCGGGCCCCAAAGCGAGCACTACGTCTGCTATGCCGGTAGTTACGCCCCTGCTGCCGGCCCTTTCTCCCCTCACGGGTACCAATCTGCTAGGCAACTTGAGTCTTTTCCTGTGTTCCTGACCCCGCCGTGTTGCTTCGCTGTGGTACAGTGAAGATGTGGGACCTTCACTAATCTGGTATTCACTGTGCTGTTTGTGTCAGGCACAGCATCGGATCCGGTATCCGTTCTGTGCGCTCCTCTGGGGTGGGTTTCAGGGAACTCGGTCTCCCAGGTGTGTTCCTCTCTGCTCCTTCTCCTTTCCTCAGACATTGGCTGGCCTGGAAATGGACAGTGGACCGTGGGTTGGGATTAACGCAGCCCTTTTACACCCAGGTTCGTCTTCCTCAGTGCTGCACCGCACTGAACTAACTGCCACTTCCTCTCCACACCAGAATATATAGGGAAGCTGCTTTAGCTCCCCCTTCTGGCCTGGAGGCGCTAGTGTAGTGTTGTGGGTTGTGTGGGGAGTTAACCCTCTATGGTGTTACTGTGGAACATTAACCCTGGGGTGCCACAGAAACACACAGTGAGGGCAACTAAGGAGTGGCTCCGTAAAAAAGCGTTTCAAGGTCCCCGGAGTTGTCTAGCCAGTCTCCAAACCTGAACCCAATAGAAAATCTTAGAAAAACTCCAAAATCTGAAAGATCTGAAAATGATCTGTTTGGAGGAGTGGACCTGCAGTATGAACTACAGGAAATGTCAACCTCAACCTCTGTAATTACAAACAAAGGTTTCTGAACCAAATATTAAGTTCTGTTTTTCTATTGTATCAAATACTTATTTCATGCAATAAAATGTAAATGAATCATGGAAAAATCATTGTGGAGACACGGGGGTCAGTGGGTGCTCTCTGTGGAGACACGGGGGCCAGTGGGTGCTCTCTGTGCAGACACTGGGGCCAGTGGGTGCTCTCTGTGGAGACACGGGGGCCAGTGGGTGCTCTCTGTGCAGACACGGGGGCCAGTGGGTGCTCTCTGTGCAGACACGGGGGCCAGTGGGTGCTCTCTGTGGAGACATGGGGGCCAGTGGGTGCTCTCTGTGCAGACACGGGGGCCAGTGGGTGCTCTCTGTGCAGACACGGGGGCCAGTGGGTGCTCTCTGTGGAGACACGGGGGCCAGTGGGTGCTCTCTGTGGAGACACGGGGGCCAGTGGGTGCTCTCTGTGGATACACGGGGGTCAGTGAGTGCTCTCTGTGCAGACACGGGGGTCAGTGGGTGCTCTTGTCTGCTGGCCTGGTCACCTTTAGAAAGACCGCATGGATCAGGGCTCATCACACTGAACACCTGAACTCCTTAACCCACTCAGACAACACAGGGTGAGGGAACCACCCAATGGTAAGACTTCATTGGATTCCCAACAGTCAAAGGCATTTAACACATACTCAACAAGAACACACAATGTAACAGGCAACAGAATCTCACCCTTCCACTGGCTCACCAGGGATTAGAATGTTTGTGCCTTTGGGGCTTCCAGTGCCATTTACTCCAATCCAGCAGCACACTGATTTCGGTGGGCACCCACCAAAAGAGGAATAGCGGCAAGCTTAGGAAGCTGACCGAGCACAGCAAAGTTTGTAGCCAAGTGACCAAATTGTCCCAACCTAGCTTTTTTCATAAATAGTCTCTGATATTGCAGCCGAATCCTAGGCTGAGCTCCTACAGAAAATAATCCAGTTTTAGTGCTCTTCCAATTGGATCCAAAGTCCTAGATTGAGGCCATGCAAAAACACGATGTTATTCTGGCAGCCAGAATCGTAATTACTAGGCTGAGGTTGTGGTCTTCCATTCGGGACCTGAGCCCCTAGATTGAAGCCATGTAGCATATGAAGATGTGATGTAATCCTCTAGCCAGGGCCAATGTCACTAGACTGATGCCAAAAAGCATATAAACTACTGGTGAATGAAGCAGGCCCCCCTTATATATGCCAAGCACTCATCTCAGGGCAGTGTGGTCTTCCAGGATTTGTGGAATAAGGCTGTTCTCTTATTGGCTGGATTTCAACCGACTGCATAATTCTTCTGTGAGTGATATAGATAGAGGGGGGTGAGGTACTTTACATTAAATTAGCAATACACAAACTCAGAAAATGAAGGCTCCATATAGTCTGACAAGAAACAATGTCTTAGCAAACATGAGATAACAAAAGACCAATAGTCTGGCCAAATTAAGAAAATTTAACCCACGCCATGCACTGTAAAAGGATGTGTCATTACAATCATACAATGTGCTTTTCTAGATTTTTTTAGATTCTGTCTCTCAGTTGAAGTGAATCTACAATAGAAATGACAGACCTCTCTATTGTTTGTAGGGGGGAAAACTTGCAAAATCGGGAGAGTATTTTAGACTTATTTTCGCACTGTATGAACCATAGGCCACTGTGTATGTGACGATGGCTCTTTCTATAGTTGATTATATTAGCGAGGCATTGACTATGGCTGAATCTGTACAGATATTTGCTCTATGACCCAAATGACTGATATAAGTATCCTGTTATTATTTATTTCCAGAGGTTTTCCAGAACCTAACGAAGGATGGAGTGGGGGTGTACCTGAGCGCAGAAGAGGTGAGAGTCAAATACTAATGCACCGGAGATTGCAGACATTATAAAGTCTACTGCATATGGATATACTATATGTATCATATCAGCAGAAGTCCTCATTGGGCTCCTAAAAAATAAATAAGTAATATTCACAGAAGTATGAGACCAAGAAAAGTGTCCCTTAAACACAGTAAGATCCCCCAAAATGACATCCTCCAAAGTACCGTCCACACACAGTATAATGGCCCCCACATAACCATGCATACAGTATAATAGCCCCACATAGCCCTTTAGACAGTATAAGGACCCCACATAGCCCTTTGCACATTATAATGTCCCCACATAGCCCTCCACACAGTATAATGGCCCCACATAGCCCTCCACACAGTATAATGGCCCCACATAGCCCTCCACATAGTATAATGACCCCACATAGCCCTCCATATAGTATCATGGTCCCACATAGCACTCCATACAGTATAATGAGCCTCACATAGTAGTCCATATAGTATCATTATACCCAACATAGCCGTGCATATGGTGTAATTGACTCACCGTAGCCAGGGTCTTCACAGGGCAGGCGTTTTTGTGTCTTCTCCTTGTCACGGAAACCGTGCCTGCGGCTGTGGGGCCCGGTGGTCCAGATCAATATATTGGCTGAAAAGTAAGGGGTTAATTGATTCTGTCGTGACGCCACCTGTGAGAGTTCTGGTGATGTCCACTGGCGCTGCTTGGGCCTTTGGGGGATGCGATGCAGCAAGATGGAACGCTCCCCACAGAACCAGCGGGAGTCCCCGGAGCCAGGAGCTGCACAAAATGTTGTGAGGCAGCTGCGTTTTCAACATGCGGAGATGGACAGTTCTGAAAAAGGCACGGACACTGATAGTCTCTGTAACGGGTACTTTACTGTAACCAGCAGGTGATACATGGTATACGGTTAACGAGTAATGGACCGGGTGGACTCAGCAATGACCAGTGTTTCTCAGAGCTCCGCGGTGTTCCTCCATTCTAAGCTAGTTTGAGTTGCCGTTGTCGCCTTTGAGTGCCAAGGTCGGGTACAAGGAGGCTGCTTCAATTTCCCTACCGGTGAATTCTGACCGGGTGTGAGGGGAGCCTTGGGTCCTTTTGGTGGGTACTCCGCTGGCAAGACAACTCTGTGTGCGGCGGTGGTGGGGTGCTCCTGGAAAGCGGTCCCTCCACTCCTGGTTTGCATAGCAGTGCTGAACAACTGCTAGCTTCGGAACCAGTAATCCGGTAGTTAGTGGGCGCGGGTGTAGTTTGACCCGTGCATGTTTGCCCAGGGTCCGGTTTCAGGGTGCCAAGCATTGGCGCCGACCGGAGGTGGTCCGGGGGCTGCACGGAACTGTGCAGAGCCCCCGCTCCTACGTTCCTTCCTCTCTCCTTCCACAGACTGACTTGCTGTGTCTACTTCTCCCACACACTACTACTACACTCCGCCGACCAGGACCTTATTGGCCCTCTATGCTGGTGATACATGTAGGGTATGGAGCTCTGAGTTTAACTATGTCATTGCTTAGTCAGAGAATATTACAGCTGCAGTCTGGGCTGCAATACACTCCTGTGACGCACTCGTTGCGGGGCGCCACACTCCCCCTTGGTGAATTACACTTGTCCCCAAGTGTCACGCTACCCAACATTACAGAGATATTTTTATGTTTTTATAACAGGTAATAAAAGAACACTTTTATTAATAACAGGTATGCATATAAACCAAAACTGGTAATAACGGGTTAACCATTACAGACCGGCGGGTGGTCCACTGTCCTTAAGATAAGTCCAAGTGTAGCCGCCGGGCCGCGCTGTTAGCGGTTAAACGGGAACAGTCATTTGCAAAGTTCACATGAAGCTACTTATGGAGAGAACAATTACGCACTCGTATGGGAAACCAACCATCATAGCAGGCATGTCACTCATAAGTGATAATGTCCCCTCTATACCAATCGCGGTCTGGATGTCCCTTCGGTAGATGCGGCTCTACATCGTGACGCCCCACAAACACCTCTTCATACACACCCTCCTCCCTGGCAAAACCCCACCTGGTAGATAGGTTGAACGAGGTCACTCTACCTTCCTTGCGAAGCTCATCAGGTAACCGGGGTTGACGACGAACCTCGGCACGGGCTTCCATGTTAGCCCGCTCACGAGCTCGCCACTCTGCCCTGCGGAGCCGACGTACATCATCGTCTGTACGGCAAGAAGCGTGGGTATAGTCACTGCGACAAAAGGGTTGCTGAGAAGATTGACTTTGGCGGGAAGCTTGGATGGGCACCCGGACAAGAGGCACCGGAGAAGGCACCGTGGCTGCACCCGACCAGTGTACCCGAGCTGGTTGCTCGGCCGGAGGTTCCTCGGTATCTCCCCACGCGAAACCGGTGTGATAGAGGTCCTCAGAAAAGCTGTGGGTCTCGTCGTCCTCTTCCTCCACTCCTTCGATGATCACATCAGGCTGCGCTGCTGGTAGAGACGCTGCATCGGATTCCTCCAGACAGATGGGCGTTGGTGCTGTGGGGTCCTCACTGGGGTCATCTCGCAGGGCTTCCAGGCTGCCTGCCTCCTCGTCTGTGGCTTCAGCACTTTCAGGTGGTAAGGTTGTGTCTATCCCGGTGACCGGGTAGGCCTCTGTGGTTTCAGAGTGGGCCTCCGGTTCTGGGGAAAAACTGGTAACAGTCTCTGGGTCGATTGTATCGAGACCGGTAATGGGTTCCTCTGCGGGAACCAAACAGGTGTCGGCTTTGAGGATGGAGCAAGTTGCAAGCTCCGGCTCTGGAACGGGATCGGTGGTGGGCTCCAGAGTAAGGGCACAGTTCACGGGCTCTGGTGATGAGGCAGGACAGGTTGTAGGCTCGGGCGAGGTAGCGAAACTGTGGCTGCTTTTTGGCTCTGGAGTGGGGCAACTGGTGATCCTTTGCTGGGTAGCACGATAGAGTCGATTTGCTAACCCTGCGCTCCAGCTGCGGATCGTCCATTCTGTGGTTTCCATGAATCGCACTCTCAGGTCTTGCAGCGCCGCTTGCCAAAAGTCGGGGTTGCCGTCTATGGGGAGGACGGGACCCGGACCCGGATGGCCTATGGCTGCTCTGGCCTCCGTTTCGACCTCCTGCATCAAGTCGTGGAGCTTCATGCTGGCCATTTTCTTGTTAGGATAACCACACCCGGCTGACCAGGTAACCGTTCTTCTTGAAGAGCTGGTGGAGAAGCCTCTTGACATTCCCACTTCCTTTGGGGGTTTTTGTAGTCCATAGGTGGGAAAAAGTCTTTGGCCCGCCCCCATGGTTGTTTCGAGCAATCGGGGTGGACAATGATTTTGGCGCCTTTGCCTTGGTCCTCCCACGAAGAGGGGCGGAGGCTCACCCCTGGGCCTGCACGTGGTGGTTCACATGGCAGGGACCGCCATCTTGGCCCAATGGTGAAAAGGCGGGAAAAGTTATTTTTGGGGCAAACAAAGTCCTTTTGATGACATAAAGTATTTTAAAGGACACGATACCAGTTAAGGAACGGGCCTGCCAGTATCCTGTTAGTGACCGCCAAGTTCTGACTCACCGTAGCCAGGGTCTTCACAGGCCAGGCATTTTGTGTCTTCTCCTTGTCACGGAAACCGCGCCTGCGGCTGTAGGGTCCGGTGGTCCAGATCAATATATTGGCTGAACAGTAAGGGGTTAATTGATTCTGTCGTGACGCCACCTGTGAGAGTTCCGGTGATGTCCACCGGCGCTGCTTGGGCCTCTGGGGGATGTGATGCAGCAAGATGGAACGCTCCCCACAGAACGAGCGGGAGTCCCCGGAGCCAGGAGCAGCGCAAGATGTTGTGAGGCAGCTACGTTTTCAACATGCGGAGATGGACAGTTCTGAAAAAGGCACGGACACTGATAGTCTCTGTAACGGGTACTTTACTGTAACCAGCAGGTGATACATGGTATACAGTTAACGAGTAACAGACCGGGTGGACTCAGCAATGACCAGTGTTTCTCAGAGCTCCGCGGTGTTCCTCCATTCTAAGCTAGTTTGTGTTGCCGTTGTCGCCTTTGAGTGCCAAGGTCGGGTACAAGGAGGCTGCTTCAATTTCCCTACCGGTGAATTCTGACCGGATGTGAGGGGAGCCTTGGGTCCTTTTATTGGGTACTCCGCTGGCAAGACAACTCTGTGTGCGGCGGTGGTGGGGTGCTCCTGGAAAGCGGTCCCTCCACTCCTGGTTTGCATAGCAGTGCTGAACAACTGCTAGCTTCAGAACCAGTAATCCGGTAGTTAGTGGGCGCGGGTGTAGTTTGACCTGTGCATGTTTGCCCAGGGTCCGGTTTCAGGGTGCCAAGCATTGGCGCCGACCGGAGGTGGTCCGGGGGCTGCACGGAACTGTGCAGAGCCCCCGCTCCTACGTTCCTTCCTCTCTCCTTCCACAGACTGACTTGCTGTGTCTACTTCTCCCACACACTACTCCTACATTCCGTCCACCAGGACCTTATTGGCCCTCTATGCTGGTGATGCATGTAGGGTATGGAGCTCTGAGTTTTAACCATGTCATTGCTTAGTCAGAGAATATTACAGCTGCAGTCTGGGCTGCAATACACTTCTGTGACGCACTCGTTGCGGGGCGCCACATAATGGCCCCACATAACCCTCCATACAATATAATGGCCCCATATGGCCCTCCATACAGTATAATGACCCCCCATAGTACTCCATATAGTATAATGGCCCTTCATAGCCCTCCACACAGTATAATGACCCCCCCCATAGCACTCCATATAGTATAATGGCACCACATAGCTCTCCTTTTGGCAGCGGATTATTCAGGATACTCTCCAAGCGTGTGACAACAGAACTTCTTTATTCAGGAACAAATATGATAAACTTAATAGATCTGGAATTAAACATATCTTATGTGTCTCAGTCTCTGTGCAGCATCTGCAGCTGCTTCTTCTCATACACAGACAAAGTAAACTGGATACAGTCACATGCTGTTCCAGTGTGAGCCTCTTTTTTGCCAACACCTTCACACAGTATAATGGCCCCACATACCCCTCCACACAGTATAATGGCCCCACATACCCCTCCACACAGTATAATGGTCCCCATACCCCTCCACACAGTATAATGGCCCCACATAGTCCTCCATGCAGTATAATGTCTGCACACAGCCCTCCACACAGTATAATGGCCCCACATACCCCTCCACACAGTCTAATGACCCCACATAGCCCTCCACACAGTCTAATGACCCCACATACCCCTCCACACAGTAAAATGGTTGCACACAGCTCTCCACACAGTATAACGGCCCCACATACCCCTCCATACAGTATAATGGCCCCACATACCCCTCCACACAATATAATGCCCCCATAGCCCTCCATATAGTATAATGGCCCCACATAGTCCTCCATACAGTATAATGGCTGCACACAGCCCTCCATACAGAATAATGGCCCCACATAGCCCTCTACACAGTATATTGGCCCACCATAGCCTTCCACACAGTATAATGACCCCACATAGCCATCCACACCTTATAATGGCCCCACATAGGCCTCCACACCTTATAATAACCCCACATAGCCATCCACACAGTATAATGGCCCCACATAGCATCCATATAGTACAATGACCCCACATAGCACTGCACACAGTATAATGGCTCCACATACCCCTCCACACAGTATAATGACCCGATACAGCCCTCCACACAGTATAATGGCCCCACACTGCCCTTCACACAGTATGACCCCCACATAGCCCTCCATACAGTCTAATGACCCCACATAGCCCTCCATACATTCAAATGACCCCACATAGCCCTCCACACAGTATAATGACTCCACAACCAGCCCTCCACACAGTATAATGACCCCACATAGCCATCCACACAGTATAATGGCCCTACACTGCCCTTCACACAGTATAACCCCCACATAGCCCTCCACACAGTATGATTCCACACAGCCCTCCGCACAATATAATGGCTCCCAAAAAAGGGGATTGTGCAAATCGTCTCTGATCGCCGCTGGTCCAACATCACTTGACATTGTGGGTTTTCTGTTTTATTTGCAGTGGATGCAGATTATCATGTCTAGCTAACGGCCATGAGGCTTCGGGAGGGTAAGTCATTGTGGTAAAAAAAATGGCAGAATAGTGAGTGCAGCTCTGTAGTCTAATGCAGAAGGTAACTCAGGATCAGCAATGTAATGTGTATACACAGTGACTGCACCAGCAGAATAGTGAGTGCAGCTCTGGAGTATAATACAGGAGGTAACTCAGGATCAGTAATGTAATGTATGTACACAGTGACTGCACCAGCAGAATAGTTGAGTGCTGCTCTGGAGCATAATACAGGAGGTGACTCATGATCAGTAATGTAATGTATGTACACAGTGACTGCACCAGCAGAATAGTGAGTGCAGCTCTGGAGTATAATACAAGAGGTAACTCAGGATCAGTAATGTTATGTATGTACACAGTGACTGCACCAGCAGAATAGTGAGTGCAGCTCTGGAGTATAATGCAGGAGGTAACTCAGGATCAGTAATGTAATGTATGTACACAGTGACTGCACCAGCAGAATAGTGAGTGCAGCTCTGGAGTATAATACAAGAGGTAACTCAGGATCAGTAATGTTATGTATGTACACAGTGACTGCACCAGCAGAATAGTGAGTGCAGCTCTGGAGTATAATGCAGGAGGTAACTCAGGATCAGTAATGTAATGTATGTACACAGTGACTGCACCAGCAGAATAGTGAGTGCAGCTCTGGAGTATAATACAGGAGGTAACTTAGGATCAGTAATGTAATGTATGTACACAGTGACTGCACCAGCAGAATAGTGAGTGCAGCTCTGGAGTATAATACAGGAGGTAACTCAGGATCAGTAATGTAATATATGTACACAGTGACTGCACCAGCAGAATAGTGAGTGCAGCTCTGGAGGATAATACAGGAGGTAACTCAGGATCAGTAATGTAATGTATGTACACAGTGACTGCACCAGCAGAATAGTGAGTGCAGCTCTGGAGGATAATACAGGAGGTAACTCAGGATCAGTAATGTAATGTATGTACACAGTGACTGCACCAGCAGAATAGTGAGTGCAGCTCTGGAGTATAATACAGGAGGTAACTCAGGATCAGTAATGTAATATATGTACACAGTGACTGCACCAGCAGAATAGTGAGTGCAGCTCTGGAGGATAATACAGGAGGTAACTCAGGATCAGTAATGTAATGTATGTACACGGTGATTTGTCATATTTATCTAGATGTTATCTTTCCATTAACAAGTCCAGTAATGATAACATATGTATAGGTATCTGTAATTAACATATATTTGTCTTGTATTTTACAGATGAAGGTGCACTGTGAAAGCTCCGGACCTGTACAGCTTTATCCTGTTTCCTTAGGATTGAGACTTTCTTACTTTAGTTTTACAATTCTTTCTTGGTTGTTCAATGTGTGGAAGTTTTATACAATAAGAAATTGCAGAATATTGAAAGCAGATCTGTCACCAATTGTCACCATACAAACCGTATATATTTTATTATGGAGATCTGATAGACCTGATGTGGCTGATGTACTTACTATGCCACCCCTGTCAGGATGACTATATAATGCTCTGTGAACGTTTCTCTGCTTTAGTAACACATTTTGACATGTACAGCAATAACAGACTTTAGGTATTTTGCAGTACACAGCTATGATGGCATAGAGTTTCATAGTAAGTACATCAGCCTCGTATGTATGTTGTAACATGGTGCAGTTTGTATTGTCACATCTGCTTCATGATTCTGTAAGTCTCTCAAGACCAAAACTGTCAGTCATATTTTTGTAAATAATTTCTTCCATTTTAAATTAAAATATAGGTTATGTGTTGTTGAGAAAAGTGATATCTGATGTTTTGTTTTGTAAAAATGTGTTTGATTGAAATAAATAAAAAAATAATAATTATTCTTTAATCCTTTCCTGGATACATAACTAAGCATGAGGGTGAAATAATCTGTCCATGTATATACTGTGATATGCTGACCGGTTGCATTATAAATGGCTGGAATATATCACAGAAAGGTTCATCTGGCACTTGCCGCTCCACAAAGGGTCAATGCATTCAGGCCCATATTATGTTTGCTGAGAAGGACCTGGGTGGGTCTAATTAAGCACACCTCTCCACCCATGGATGTGTCTGATTAAGCACACCTCTCCACCCATGGGTGTGTCTGATTAAGCACACCTCTCCACCCATGGGTGTGTCTGATTAAGCACACCTCTCCACCCATGGGTGTGTCTGATTAAGCACACCTCTCCACCCATGGGTGTCTGACTAAGCACACCTCTCCACCCATGGGTGTGTCTGATTAAGCACACCTCTCCACCCATGGGTGTGTCTGATTAAGCACACCTCTCCACCCATGGGTGTGTCTGATTAAGCACACCTCTCCACCCATGGGTGTGTCTGATTAAGCACACCTCTCCACCCATGGGTGTGTCTGATTAAGCACACCTCTCCACCCATGGGTGTGTCTGATTAAGCACACCTCTCCACCCATGGGTGTCTGACTAAGCACACCTCTCCACCCATGGGTGTGTCTGATTAAGCACACCTCTCCACCCATGGGTGTGTCTGATTAAGCACACCTCTCCACCCATGGGTGTGTCTGATTAAGCACACCTCTCCACCCATGGGTGTGTCTGATTAAGCACACCTCTCCACCCATGGGTGTGTCTGATTAAGCACACCTCTCCACCCATGGGTGTGTCTGATTAAGCACACCTCTGATTAAGCACACCTCTCCACCCATGGGTGTGTCTGATTAAGCACACCTCTCCACCCATGGGTGTGTCTGATTAAGCACACCTCTCCACCCATGGGTGTGTCTGTTTAAGCACACCTCTCCACCCATGGGTGTGTCTGATTAAGCACACCTCTCCACCCATGGGTGTGTCTGATTAAGCACACCTCTCCACCCATGGGTGTGTCTGATTAAGCACACCTCTCCACCCATGGGTGTGTCTGATTAAGCACACCTCTCCACCCATGGGTGTCTGACTAAGCACACCTCTCCACCCATTAGTGTGTCTGATTAAGCACACCTCTCCACCCATTAGTGTGTCTGATTAAGCACACCTCTCCACCCATGGGTGTGTCTGATTAAGCACACCTCTCCACCCATGGGTGTGTCTGATTAAGCACATTTCTCCACCATGGGTGTGCCTGATTAAGCACACCTCTCCACCCATGGGTGTGTCTGATTAAGCACATTTCTCCACCATGGGTGTGCCTGATTAAGCACATCTCTCCACCCATGGGTGTATCTCAGAGGCTAAGATGGTGTCTGGTTGTTTGCCTTGTGCTCAGCATGTGCTGGAGACAGCAGACCTCCGGAGTGCGGCTCTGAGTGAACTGAGTTAAACTATACCCCCCTCTGGTTTAAATGGGCTATAGCATCTATGGACATTGTACGTCGCTTGTGATGCTGAAAGAAGCCTTATGTTTGTTTTTGACTGTGTGGTTCATGGAAAATTAATAAACCAGATGGACTAATTGGAGAATCGTTCCTTTTGCTACCTAAAGGATCAGTAGGAGATCCTGACAGGAGATCTTGCAAAGACGCTGCCATCTTCGTGTAGCCCTTTATGAACCTCCTGTAGTATCTTGCCAGCCCCAAGAACTAACGTACCTCTCAGACGGTTGTTGGTCTTGGCCAGTCTTTTATGACCGTGATTTTATCAGGGTCTGGAGCCACTTCTTCTGAGCTGACCATATGCCCGAGATACTGAACTTTTGGCTTCAGCAAATGGAATTTCGATGGCGTCAGCTCAGGGGTGTAACTACCGGCATAGCAGACGTAGCGGTCGCTTTGGGGCCCGGCGCTTGTGGGGGGCCCGGACCCAGCGACGCTACCATGCTATCTGGTCAGCAGCGAACCTGCGATTACTTATCTCTGCCGGCTGCCGCTGCCGCCGCTCTGCTCTATGGGTCTTCATGCTTCCTGGTTGTGACATCATTGCCGCGCTGGAGGAGGAAGCATGAAGACCCGGAGGAGCACGGTCTCAGAGCGGTGACAGCGACAGCGGCAGCAAGGATAAGTAAGTATAATGATGTATTCTTTTGCAGGTGTGGAGCAGCAAAGGGGGGGACCTGTATACCACCACTGGGGCCTGTATATACTACCACTGGGGGCCCCAATCTGGGGCCTGTATATACCACCACTGGAGCCTGTATATACCACCACTGGGGGCCCCAGTCTGGGGCCTGTATATACCACCACTGGGGCCTGTAAAATTCCACCCCCTGGGGCCCCACTGGGGCCTGTATATACCACCACTGGGGCTGTATACCACAGGGCTGTATACCACTGGGCTGCTGTATATACTGCTGGGGCTGTATATACCACTGGGAGGCTGCTGTATACCACTGGGGCTGCTGTATATACCACTGGGGAGCTGCTGTATATACCACTGGGAGCTGCTGTATACCGGGGCTGCTGTATATACCATGGGACTGCTGTATACCACTGGGCTGCTAAAATACTGGCTGTATACCACTGGGGAGGCTGCTGTATGTACCACTGGGGAGGCTTCTGTATACCACTGGGGCTGCTGTATATACTGCTGGGGCCTGTATATACCACTGGGGAGGCTGCTGTATACCACTAGGGCTGCTGTATATACTGCTGGGGCCTGTATATACCACTGGGGAGGCTGCTGTATACTACCACTGGGGAGGCCTGTATACCATCAGGGGTGTGTGTCTTGAAGGGGGCGTGTCATTGGGGGCGTGTCTTGGAGGGGGCCCCATTCAAAAGTTTGCTATGGGGCCCTGCCAGTTCTATTTACGCCCCTGCATCAGCTTCATCCTGAACTTGGACAATGCTTCGAATCCCTCTGCCAGATGTTTCAGATGCTCTTCATAGGTATTTGAATACACTATGACATCATCCAGGTAGAGTAGCACAGTCTCAAAGTTTCAGTGCCTCAGGCAACACTCTATCAACCATTGGAACGTTCCGGGTGCATTGCAGAGTCCGAATGGCATGCTGTTAAACTCACACAGGCCCATGGGTGTTGTGAATGTGGTCTTCTCCCGATCTTCTTCTGCAATGGAGACCTGCCAATACCCACTAGTAAGATCTAAAGTGGAAAAGTAATTAGTAGCTTTCAGTGCAGTAAGTGACTCTTCTATGTGGGGTAACGGGTAAGCATCTTTATGTTTATGCGATTCACTTGTCTGTAATCAGCACACATTCTCATAGTGCCATTTTTCTTCCTAACTAGGACCAGTGGGGCTGCCCAGGGGCTACAACTATCTCTAATAACCCCAGCCGCCTTGATTTCTTGTAACATGTCTTTGGCATGCTGGTAATGAGCTAGTGGAGTAGGCCTATGTCGCTTTTTTATGGGTGGATGGTTTCCAGTTGGTATGTGATGGTGTACCCCTTTTATCCTCTCAAAATCTAGTGGATGCTGTGAGGCACCGGCCGGGTCGGTATGCTGCGACCGGTATGTGCCTCTTTGGGTGCGTGCCCCAGTGCCGCAGGATGTACTCCATCCCAGGTATTAGATGGGATTCCTCTTCTCAGAGCAGAAGGGGTTAAGAGGACATAGGAACCCTGGGTGTGGTTCCTTGAGTCTGGAGTGAGATTTTCTCCAGTGCAGAGCCTGATTGAGGAGCTCTGAAGGAAAGTTGAAGTGGTCCTGGGAAGGGATTATCTCTGGTGGGGCTGATAGAGCCTGTCAGCGGTCGGGAGATACACCAAGCGGTGTGAAGTGTGCCGGCTGCGCTCCGGATCTGTGTTTTGGTGACTGTAACCGGACGGAGATCAATAAACCGTGAGTTGAGAACTGTCCGTGCCTGGTTCCCTGCCTCCCCAACACCGCTACACCTCACATATGGTGGAGAATGCGGGCATTGCCGGCCCGGTGAGGTGTAGCCGGCACTACCGTTGCCCTCTGTTTCGGTGGGGAAGTGACGTTTCATGAGGCTAATGAGCGGCTGCTAAGTAAGAGGAGCATCAGTCATCATTGTGGCCAGTCTCTTGCGTGGTGCCCGGCATCGCATGTCCTGGATTCGGCCGGCTACATTACAACACAAACCAGCAGCCAGCATGGAGGAGGTGCTCAAACACCTGGTGCTGGCCCAGCAGCAGCAACAGGAAGCTCAGCAGCAGCAAGAGAGGAGGCACCAGGAGCAGATGGCCCTGTTGATCGAGGCTGTGCGGACCATACCGGGGGATCCACCCCGAGGACCAGGTGACGACTGCAGCGTCCGTAAAGCGGTAAGACAAGCGCTGCAAAAGATGACCCCGGGGGATGATGTGGAGGCATTCCTGGCCGTGTTTGAGCGGGTGGCTGAACGGGAGAGACTGCCGGTTGCCCAGTGGGCCGAGGTGCTGGCGCCCTATTTGACTGGTGATCCCCAAAAGGCATACATAGACCTGTGTACTGAGGATGCCCTGGACTATGGAGCCCTGAAGGGGGAGATATTGGCCCGTACCGGGGTCAATACATATGTGAGGGCCCAACGGGTGAGCCAATGGGCCTACGAGGAAGGCAAACCCGTGCGCTCACAGGCCTATGATTTGTTGCATCTGGTTAAAAAATGGCTGCAGCCTGAAGCCCTGAGTCCGGCTCAGATGGTAGAGCGGGTGGTGGTGGATCGCTTTGTGCGTACGCTGCCCGTCCCCATACAAAAGTGGGTGGGACACAGTGACCCGGGTTCCCTAGACCAGTTGGTGAACGTGGTGGAGCGCCATGTGGCCACACAGGAACTGATCCGGGACACTGGGACAATGCGGGCTACCCGCAAGGCCGCGCCCACCACACCAGACAGTAGGGACCCCCAACCCGGCCCCCGGGCGGGCGAGTGCCCGGCTCAGGCTGAAAACGGGCCTCCCCATGCAGCAAAGCAGCGATCCGGACAACCGCGGGTTGGCCCCTGGTATAGCGGGGAACCACCCCGATGTAGAAGATGCCGGGAGGTGGGACATATGATGGCGCAGTGTCCCCTCAACGGGGAACCAATGGACTGTGACTATTCCCGGAGGCGGTCCATGTTCGCCCACCTCGTCGGAAAACTGGGCTCGGCCCCCCGGGATACTGAGAATGTATTGTGCCGCGTACGGCTTAACGGTCATGAGGTGACGGCCCTACTGGACTCAGGGAGCAACGTGACCCTCGTGTGTGCCTCCTTGGTCTCCAGGACCAAATCCACCGGCCGTACGGTCAGGGTGATGAGTGTCCATGGGGATCATCGCAGGTATCCAATGAAGCGTGTCACGTTTGCTACCCCAGCCAGGCGGGTTCAACATGTGGTTGGGGTGGTAAAGGATCTCCCTTATGATGTTGTGCTGGGGAGGGATATGCCCTTGTTCCGGGTATTGTGGAACGGGTATATGGCCCTTCGGATGAAGGATAGACAGGGCCCGGAGCCCGAGGATCCCGCCCCCGGGATACCCAGAGGACTTGATGTGACTAACCCCCGGGTGCAGAGCCCCGTGCGCCGGCCGCGCCGACTCCCCGTCCGGAACGGTGCAGCAGTGCCGCGCGCCGACCCCGTTTTCCTCGTAGGGCCTCAGGGCTCTGTCGTTGGTACCCGTCCGGGGTTGGTGGGTGCCGGGAGCCCGAACGGGTTGGTTGCTCGTGGGGTCTGGCACCGCTGGTACCCCCGGGTGCCCCTGCTTGGCTCCGCCGGTGCTCCGCGCCGTGACGTGGTCCCCTCACAGGGCCCAGGGTTATGGCCTGGTGTTCAAACCCATACGCTTGAACATAGGGGGGGGATATGTGAGGCACCGGCCGGGTCGGTATGCTGCGACCGGTATGTGCCTCTTTGGGTGCGTGCCCCAGTGCCGCAGGATGTACTCCATCCCAGGTATTAGATGGGATTCCTCTTCTCAGCCAGAAGAGCCTACACCTAGCCAGACTGTGGTCATTGACTGGGGGGGAATTGATAACCAGAAATTCATGGGAGCTCAACTCCTGAATCCCATTTTACTGTTTATCCACAATATGTCTGCCCATCCTGGGGGAGGTAATCTGGGGGAGGTGTATAGATGGAAGCCTCGATTGCTGTTTTCTCCATTAAAAAAGACAATGCCGCCAAGAGGAGAAGGATGACCAGAGACTGATCACATCTGACTGCTCTGTCTGGCTAAATAAGAAGGGGGAGGTATGTGACGAAATGGACCCTTTAATATATAATGTAGGAGGATTTCTTATTCATCCAGACATATCATATTGCATTTTGGTTTGTAAACTTGTAATGGTCAAAGAGAATTTCTTACAGTATTGTCATAGATTTCTGTGGTTAAAGTTTAGCTTGTCATTGAAGGCCAGAGAACTTAATTATGCTAATCGTCCATTGTCTATTACCCTGTGAATGTTGATTCCATGTCCAGGGGCCCCAGCCACGATTGTTTAAGTGTCATTGATTGCAGACTCAATGTCTCAGACTAACATTCCATTGTATCACTGCTAGCATTTGGATTGAGATAGGACTAAAATATGTTAAATGAGGATTGGAGTTCAGCCAATGAAAAGACTATGTTATTGCACCAATCATGACGTCCCCAATATCCTACAATGAGGGCTGAGGGTATATAAGGAGGACTGTTCACTTTGACCAGCATATTGGAGATTGAAGATTGGAGTTAGATTCTGTCTAGTGGCCTCAGTCTAGGGATTTTCGGTCCCGGCTAGAGGTCACTGGATTGGATACAGGCAGCTAATCTAGGGTCTTCGGAACCGGTTAGCGAGCCATAACCCCATGCCTAGGCATTTCGGTGCCGACCAAGGGGATCAGAACACGGACTAAAGAACCACAAGGACTTCAGTATCGGATTATCGGATTCGGCTGTGATAGACTGCTTAAGGACAAGGAAGCAACCCAGGTTGGGACGATACAGTCACCTGGCTACAGACTTTGCCGTGCTACATTCTAAACCCTGGTGAGCCAGCGGAAGGGTGAGACTCTGTTGCCTGTTGTTACATTTATGTGTTGTGCTTGGTTATGCGTTATATGCTGTTAACTGTTTGGGGATCCAATAAAGCCTTGATATTGTGATTCCCTCACCCTGTGTTGTCTGAGTAGTGTTCCGCCCACGGTTAAGGAGCTCGGGCGGTCAGTTGGGGATGAGCCCTGGTCCACGCTGTCTTTGTAAAGGCGGCTGGGCCTGCGGACGAGAGCGCCCGCTGACCCCCGGGTCTCCACACACACTACCTCTAATCCAATAACCATAGGAGGTATTACACATAAAGTCAATACTCTAATAACCTGTGAAACAAAATGGGTAGTTTATGTAGTAACCTGCCCTTGTGGCAGGTTCTACATTGGTAAGACGATTAGAGAGTTGTGTAAGAGGTTTAAGGAACATGTGAAATCGGTGTCGTCTAATATTGGGTGCCCCCGTCTGATTCACCATGTGTGGGAGCATCATGAAGGAAGCGCCCATGTACTTCCATTTGCAGGGCTTGAGCGAGTCGTCCCCCCTCGCCGAGGCGGTGACTTGCATAAACTGTTACTCCAAAAAGAATGGCGCTGGATAATAAGATCAGATGCGTGCGGCCCACTAGGGATGGACGACAGAAACCATTTATCAGCCTTTTTATAAAATAGTTGAACTGGATTAAACTGTCCTATAAAGTTTAGCACACAGCAACTCAACATAATAACATAATACCTAGCAATATGACCGTAGTATGACTCACCCTACTTGGTAATATAGATGGGGCACTCTATTAGAATGGACTTGTTGTCCTGTTAAAGGCACCTATTGTCTCGTTAGGGGGGCCCCCTTCGGTTACGTGAGTCTTGACAAATGATATATCACTACACCGATACGTATAGAGGGGTTAGGACCTTATTAAAACAAATACCTCAATAGAAGAGGGTAAGTATGTTACCATACATTAAATAGGTAAATCAGGAGAGACGCACAGAGGAGGTGACCACCCCGTAATGTGCCTGATCCGCCCCCTTCTTACCAAAAAGCATAGAGTGTAGAAGCTTTTACTGGAAAATTGAGATGGAATTTAGAAAAACTGCTATAGTTCTGTCTTCTTTTCCTGGCGTCTGTTAGCGTAATTGCTTGTTACGGATTGGTGGACTGGCCTAATGGCCCCTCCCCCCCCCCGACACACGCATGCGCCGGGCTTACAAATAGTATAACCCAGCGTTACTCCGCAACACTTGTAAATAGAGAACACAACGTGAATGCATGACTTTGTAGTAAGTACAAAGTGCAAAGAGAAATATATGGAGTTTTAATACATTGTCTCCTATTTGGTGAACTTTGCTTATAGCGTGCAACACCGGTCAGGAGTGTCTGCACCTGGTCCATATCGGACCTATAAAACTGTGCAGCAGACTGAAGTATTATCCGCAGTGCCCAGTGCCTTACTCTACCCCTGAGAACATATATAGGAGATCTATAGCTCATAAATATTCATGAGGCCTTATTAATATTCATAAGTTTGATGAATATTTACTGGACCTGACCGGTGATCAGAAGGCCAAGATTTATCCATAATTCTGATCAATACCCATGAGCCCTGACCAATATATTCCATAGAGCTGATCAATATTGTTTAGTCTTCACTGGTCCGGTAATCATCAGACCCGACTAATAATAATTAGCTCTCACCAATATTTATTTAGTTATTATTAATGATCATTAGACATGACTAATATTCATAATTATGTCCAATATTTATTAGCCCACATGAATATATATTAGGTCTGACTAATTCATTACACCTGACCAATATTTATTAGCTCATTCTTTCTAATATTCATTAGATGTGAACAATATTTATTAGACCTGATAAATAATTATTAAGCCTGGACAATATTTTTTTGGCCTAAGGACTGAGCAATATTCATAATTGCGTCAACTTATTAGGCCTAATCAATATATATTAGACATTATCAATATTTACATAAGTCTGACTAATAGTCAATAGACATGACCAATTGTTATGATTCTGACCAATGTCAAGGGAAATAAGTGTCAATTCCAGTTTTGTCCACCAGAGGGCGGTGGTGCTATACCATTTCTATTCCTTTCATTTAATATTTTAGCCAAAATCAGTATCCATTAGTCTGACTAATATTCATTACACCTGAATATTATTCATTTGATCAGCAAAATAATAATTAGGCCTGGACAATATTTGGACTAATTAATGACAAAGCTTCATTAGACCTGACCAATCTCCATTATGATATACCGTATATACTCCAGTATAAGTCGAGTTTTTCAGCACAAAAATTGTGCTGAAACGTTGCCCCCTCGGCTTATACTCGAGTCAGTGGTACTGGCTGAGAGTGGGGGGCTGTGACCAGGGGCTGGAGGAGGCAGGGGAGGCTGTACAGTGAGCGGCCGGTCACGTGGGGCCGCTCATTAGTGCAATGCAATATGCACTGCATCCCCCTGTCCATCAGCGGCAGGGGGAGCGGTGCATATTACATTGCACTGTGTATGCGCCCCCCCATCACAGGTTACTGCCCCCCATGCTGCCTCACACCTTAAAATAGCAAAGTATTCATTCTCACCCTACGTCGATCTGTCACTGCTGCGTCCTCCGGTCCCTGCTTCTTCCTGCTTTTGCCGGCGTCATGTGATCAGCGCAGCAGCCATGACATCATGGCTGCTGCGCTGGTCATAGCAATAGAAACCGGCAAAAGCAGGAAGAAGCAGGGACTGGAGGACGCAGCAGTGACAGAGCGACGGAGGGTGAGAATGAATGCTTTGCTATTTTAAGGTGTGCGGCAGCATGGGGGGCAGTAACCTGTGATGGGGCCCATATACCACTAATGGGGGGGCTGTATACCACTAATGGGGATGCTGTCTACTGATGGAGGCCTGTATACCACTCATGGGGCCTGTATACCACTAATGGGGACCTGTATACCACTAATGGGGGCCTGTATACCACTGATGGGGCCTGTATACCACTGATGGGGCCTGTATACCACTAATGGGGGCCTGTATACCACTGATGGGGCCTGTATACCACTAATGGGGGCCTGTATACCACTAATGGGGTCTGTATACCACTAATGGAGGCCTGTATACCACTAATGGGGCCTGTATACCACTAATGGGGGCCTGTATACCACTGATGGGGCCTGTATATCACTAATGGGGGCCTGTATACCACTAATGGGGGCCTGTATACCACTGATGGGGGCCTGTATACCACTGATGGGGGCCTGTATACCACTAATGGGGCCTGTATACGACTGATGAGGCCTGTATACCACTAATGGGGCCTGTATACCACTGATGGGGCCTGTATACCACTAATGGGGGCCTGTATACCACTGGTGGGGGCCTGTATACCACTGATTGGGCCTGTATACCACTGACAGGGGGACTGTATACTAGTGAAGAGGGTGCAATATACCAGCAATGAAGGTCCTATATACCAGCGATGAAGGTCCTATATACCAGCGATGGGGGACTATATACTGGTAATGGGGGGCCATTTACCATGATGAGAGTCTGCTTCATTTTCCCCCCTAGGCTTATACTCGAGTCAATACTTTTCCCTAGTTTTGGAGGGTAAAATTAGGGGCCTCGGTTTATACTCGAGTATATACGGTACATAACAGTTAATTAATATTTAAGGCCTTAATAATGTCCCTGACATCTCAGTAATATTCACCAGGACTAAGGCTGCCTTCACATCACCATTTTTAGCATCTGAGTGTATCCCTGTCAAATCGGATACACTCGGATGTGATTTTGCTCCCATGTATCCCTATGGAGCTCGGATGTGCTCGGATGTGATTTTGCTCCCATGTATCCCTATGGAGCTCGGATGTGCTCGGATGTGATTTTGCTCCCATGTATCCCTATGGGTCTCGGATGGCTCCTTTTTGTCATCCGATTTAAGCACAATCCGTTACTTTCCGATTTAGTCACGGAGCCACAATGTCAGCCTGCTGCGTGTCACGTGACCGGCTCTGTGATATCACGAGGGGTCCTGTCCCCGGCAGATGGAGACTGTCCCATCACCGGAGCCGCCGCAAAGGTAAAGGATCCTCTGGGAGGACTTTTATTATTTTTCACATACCGGAGGGGAGGGGAGAGGACGAGGGCGAGATGACAGAGGACAGGGGGGAGAGGATAGAGGACAGGGGGGAGAGGATAGAGGACAGGGGGGAGTGGATAGAGGACAGGGGGGAGTGGATAGAGGACAGGGGGGAGTGGATAGAGGACAGGGGGAGAGGATAGAGGACAGGCGGGAGAGGATAGAGGACAGGGGGGAGTGGATAGAGGACAGGGGGGAGTGGATAGAGGACAGGGGGGAGTGGATAGAGGACAGGGGGAGAGGATAGAGGACAGGGGGAGAGGATAGAGGACAGGGGGGAGGATAGAGGACAGAGGGGAGCAGAGATGGAGGGAGGGAGAGACAGGGACAGGCAGGTTATGTACTGAGCACTGCCTCTGGGCATGCTCAGTACATAAACACGGAGCCGACATTTTATATTATATTCTTATATTATATATAATATATATAAATATACAGCATATGTAATTCCAATTATTATATATAATATTTATTACTATTATTAGTTTACACAAAATATATTTTTAAACAAAAATATATACAAATGTATTTCCATTCATGACACTATACTGCCCTCTAGTGCTCAGTAATGACACTACAGAAAGACAGAAAATTAAATGATAAAATATAAAAATACTACTATTATTAGTATTATATGAGATATATGATATTATGTTTATAATTATATTATATAATCATATATTATTATTTTCTACACAAAATATATTTCTGTACAAATATAAATACAAATGTATTTCCATTTATGACTATACTGCCCTCTAGTGGACAGAAATGACACTACAGAAAGACAGAAAATTAGAATAAAAATAATACTGTTATTATTATTATTATTATTATTATTATATTTTATACTATTATATGAGATATAATATATATAATTATAATATATGTGTAATTATAATTATTATAATTATATAATCATATATTTTTATTATTATTTTACACAAAATATATTTCTATACAATTATATATAAATGAATTTCCATTACATTTCATGATACTATACTGCCCTCTAGTGGACAGAAATGACACTACAGAAAGACAGTAAATTAAATTATAAAATATAAAAATACTATTATTATAGCATTATTATAGTTTATATGATATTATATACAATATATTATAGTGTGTGTAATTATTATATTATATATAATATTTATTATTATTATTCTATACTAAATATATTTCTATACAACTATATATAAATGTATTTCCATTACATTTCATGACACTATACTGCCCTCTAGTGGACAAAACTGACACTACAGAAATACAGTAAATTAAACTATAAAATATAAAAATATTATTATAGTATTATATTTTATATGATATTATATACAATATATTATAGTATATATGTGTAATCATAATATTTATTATTAATTTATAGTAAATGTATTTCTATACAATTATATATAAAATGTATTTCCATTACATTTCATGACACTGTACTGCCCTCTAGTGGACAGAATTGCAATATTATTCAGCCCCATTGAGTTAATACTTTGTAGCTCCACCATTTGCTGTGATTACAGTTGCAGTCTCTTGGGTATGTCTCCAGGGGTGAACCTAGCCTCTCTGCTGCCTGACTGAGGCAAACTGGAAAACAGCGCCCCCCAACACTAGTAATTTTTTTTTTTAATAAATCTGGTTCAAACAGTCATAAAGATTTATCTTTATCCTGTAAGAAAGAGCAAACTAGTGGACATTTCAGTTTACAGAAACAGAAAAAATGATGTCCACACAAGGATGTCAGCGCCATCACACGCACATACAAGAACCACAGAAGAATCCAGAACAAGGATCATTAATGGCAATGGCAGCTTGGCACAAGCATTTAGACACATAATGACGACTGGCAGAGCGTTGGTCCTGTAGACAGACACATAATGATGGTGGCAGAGCGGTGGTCCTGTAGACAGACACATAATGATGGTGGCAGAGCGGTGGTCCTGTAGACAGACACATAATGATGGTGGCAGAGCGGTGGTCCTGTAGACAGACACATAATGATGGTGGCAGACGGCTGTGGTCCTGTAGACAGACACATAATGATGGTGGCAGAGCGGTGGTCCTGTAGACAGACACATAATGATGGTGGCAGAGCGGTGGTCCTGTAGACAGACACATAATGATGGTGGCAGATCGGTGGTCCTGTAGACAGACACATAATGAAGACTGGCAGAGCGGTGGTCCTGTAGACAGACACATAATGATGGTGGCAGAGCGGTGGTCCTGTAGACAGACACATAATGATGGTGGCAGAGCGGCGGTCCTGTAGACAGACACATAATGATGGTGGCAGAGCGGTGGTCCTGTAGACAGACACATAATGATGGTGGCAGAGCGGTGGTCCTGTAGACAGACACATAATGATGGTGGCAGAGCGGCGGTCCTGTAGACAGACACATAATGATGGTGGCAGAGCGGTGGTCCTGTAGACAGACACATAATGATGGTGGCAGAGCGGTGGTCCTGTAGACAGACACATAATGATGGTGGCAGAGCGGTGGTCCTGTAGACAGACACATAATGATGGTGGCAGAGCGGTGGTCCTGTAGACAGACACATAATGATGGTGGCAGAGCGGTGGTCCTGTAGACAGACACATAATGAAGACTGGCAGAGCGGTGGTCCTGTAGACAGACACATAATGATGGTGGCAGAGCAGTGGTCCTGTAGACAGACACATAATGAAGACTGGCAGAGCGGTGGTCCTGTAGACAGACACATAATGATGGTGGCAGAGCGGTGGTCCTGTAGACAGACACATAATGATGGTGGCAGACGCTGTGGTCCTGTAGACAGACACATAATGAAGGACTGGCAGAGCGGTGGTCCTGTAGACAGACACATAATGATGGTGGCAGAGCGGTGGTCCTGTAGACAGACACATAATGATGGTGGCAGAGCGGTGGTCCTGTAGACAGACACATAATGATGGTGGCAGAGCGGTGGTCCTGTAGACAGACACATAATGATGGTGGCAGAGCGTGGTCCTGTAGACAGACACATAATGAAGACTGGCAGAGCGGTGGTCCTGTAGACAGACACATAATGATGGTGGCAGAGCGGTGGTCCTGTAGACAGACACATAATGATAGTGGCAGAGCGGTGGTCCTGTAGACAGACACATAATGATGGTGGCAGAGCGGTGGTCCTGTAGACAGACACATAATGAAGACTGGCAGAGCGGTGGTCCTGTAGACAGACACATAATGATGGTGGCAGAGCGGTGGTCCTGTAGACAGACACATAATGATGGTGGCAGAGCGGTGGTCCTGTAGACAGACACATAATGATGGTGGCAGAGCGGTGGTCCTGTAGACAGACACATAATGATGGTGGCAGAGCGGTGGTCCTGTAGACAGACACATAATGATGGTGGCAGAGCGGTGGTCCTGTAGACAGACACATAATGATGGTGGCAGAGCGGTGGTCCTGTAGACAGACACATAATGATGGTGGCAGAGCTGTGGTCCTGTAGACAGACACATAATGATGGTGGCAGAGCGGTGGTCCTGTAGACAGACACATAATGAAGACTGGCAGAGCGGTGGTCCTGTAGACAGACACATAATGATGGTGGCAGAGCGGTGGTCCTGTAGACAGACACATAATGATGGTGGCAGAGCGGTGGTCCTGTAGACAGACACATAATGATGGTGGCAGAGCGGTGGTCCTGTAGACAGACACATAATGATGGTGGCAGAGCGGTGGTCCTGTAGACAGACACATAATGATGGTGGCAGAGCGGTGGTCCTGTAGACAGACACATAATGATGGTGGCAGAGCGGTGGTCCTGTAGACAGACACATAATGATGGTGCAGAGCGTGTCCTGTAGACAGACACATAATGATGGTGGCAGAGCGGTGGTCCTGTAGACAGACACATAATGATGGTGGCAGAGCGGTGGTCCTGTAGACAGACACATAATGATGGTGGCAGAGCGGTGGTCCTGTAGACAGACACATAATGATGGTGGCAGAGCGGTGGTCCTGTAGACAGACACATAATGATGTGGCAGAGCGGTGGTCCTGTAGACAGACACATAATGATGACTGGCAGAGCGGTGGTCCTGTAGACAGACACATAATGATGGTGGCAGAGCGGTGGTCCTGTAGACAGACACATAATGATGGTGGCAGAGCGGTGGTCCTGTAGACAGACACATAATGATGGTGGCAGAGCGGTGGTCCTGTAGACAGACACATAATGATGGTGGCAGAGCGGTGGTCCTGTAGACAGACACATAATGAGTGGCAGAGCGGTGGTCCTGTAGACAGACACATAATGAGTGGCAGAGCGGTGGTCCTGTAGACAGACACATAATGATGGTGGCAGAGCAGTGGTCCTGTAGACAGACACATAATGATGGTGGCAGAGCGTGGTCCTGTAGACAGACACATAATGATGGTGGCAGAGCGTTGCTCCTGTAGACAGACACAGTCCTGTATCCTTATAGCACAGTAGGCAGCACTGATTGCCATCCTCTGACACACACCTACATAACTCTGGACCGCTGCCTGGCACTGACTAGTCAGACATGTCACCATGCTGCACCGTCCACACACCACAGGTAACAACCTGCAGTCTGAGCACCAACAAGCCGCCACTGCGATAAGCTGGTAAAATGGCGCTTCTCCTCCGATAGACCACGCTTCCTCCCGAATTGCTTAGCCAATCACAAGCGCCGCACACTGTCTGGGATTAATAACAGGGTGCTTACTATTGGGATGAGTAAAGGATATAGGAGCGGGAAGGGGAAGAGCTCCACCGACCAACCGCTGCTCAGGAGAAACATGGCTGGATGCCTGTATGTACCAAGGGTGACACTGGACTGGGGGTGTAATTATGGCCAATCAGTCCTGCAGCAGAGGGACAATGCATCCTGCATCATATAAATCATGGGCCCCAGAGCAGACGTTCTAATTAGGCACCCCCCAAAAAAAAAAGAATATTTGGCTGGGTCACATAGGTTTATCACTCACAACATTTCAGCATTTACAGAGTAATTTTCCTCCTACTGAAGCCCCTAGATTCCCCTTCCATTGTCCCTATAAAGTGTGATGCCAACAAAAGTGCCCCATGAACACTGTATAATCCCCCACAGGGCATTCCTCCACACGCACAGTATGATGACCCTACTGTCCCTCCTTCAACTACCCCAGTACAGTATGATCCCCAACTATGACTCCCGCCTAGCTCTCCATGTAGTATAATGGACCTATGTACAGTATAATGGCCCCCAACACACCCCTCAAATAGCCCTTCATAAAGTATAAAGGCTGCCTTGTAGTCCTCCAAGTATTATGATGCCTTCCACAGAGCCCTCCATATATTATAATGGCTTCCATGTAGTATAATTGGCTCTATATAATATAATGCACAGTCCTCCATATAGAATAATGCACCCCCATAGTCCTCCATATAGTATAATGCACGCCACAGTCCTCCATATAGTATACTGCAACCTATAGTCCTCCAAATATCATATTGCACCCCCACAGACCTCCATATAGAATAATGCACCCACAGTCCTCCATATAGAATAATGCACGCCACAGTCCTCCATATAGTATAATGCACGCCACAGTCCTCCATATAGTATACTGCAACCCATAGTCCTCCAAATAGCATATTGCACCCCCACAGACCTCCATATAGAAAAATGCACCCCCACAGTCCTCCATATAGAATAATGTACCCCACAGTCCTCCATATAGTATAATGCACCCCCACAGACCTCCATATAGAATAATGCACCCCCACAGTCCTCCATATAGAATAATGTACTCCACAGTCCTCCATATAGTATAATGCATGCCACAGTCCTCCATATAGAATAATGCACCCCCACAGTCCTCCATATAGAATAATGCAACCCATAGTCCTCCAAATAGCATATTGCACCCCCACAGACCTCCATATTGAATAATGCACCCCCACAGTCCTCCATATAGAATGCACTCCCACAGTTCTTCATATAGTATAATGCACCCCACAGTCCTCCATATAGCATGCACCCCCTCAGTTCTCCATATAGTATAATGCACACCAAAGTCCTCCTTATAGAATAATGCACACCACAGTCCTCCATATAGAATAATGCACCCCCACAGTCCTCCATAATGGTTAGCAGAGTATACAGCAGGTTAGTGGACAGCAGAGTACAGTTAGGGCCAGAAATATTTGGACAGTGACACAAGTTTTGTTATTTTAGCTGTTTACAAAAACATGTTCAGAAATACAATTATATATATAATATGGGCTGAAAGTGCACACTCCCAGCTGCAATATGAGAGTTTCCACATCCAAATCAGAGAAAGGGTTTAGGAATTATAGCTCTGTAATGCATAGCCTCCTCTTTTTCAAGGGACCAAAAGTAATTGGACAATGGACTCTAAGGGCTGCAATTAACTCTGAAGGCGTCTCCCTCGTTAACCTGTAATCAATGAAGTAGTTAAAAGGTCAGGGGTGGATTCCAGGTGTGTGGTTTTGCATTTGGAAGCTGTTGCTGTGACCAGACAACATGTGGTCAAAGGAACTCTCAATTGAGGTGAAGCAGAACATCCTGAGGCTGAAAAAAAAAAAAAAAATCCATCAGAGAGATAGCAGACATGCTTGGAGTAGCAAAATCAACAGTTGGGTACATTCTGAGAAAAAAGGAATTGACTGGTGAGCTTGGGAACTCTAAAAGGCCTGGGCGTCCACGGATGACAACAGTGGTGGATGATCGCTGCATACTATATTTGGTGAAGAAGAACCCGTTCACAACATCAACTGAAGTCCAGAACACTCTCAGTGAAGTAGGTGTATCTGTCTCTAAGTCAACAGTAAAGAGAAGACTCCATGACAGTAAATACAAAGGGTTCACACCTAGATGCAAACCATTCATCAATTCCAAAAATAGACAGGCCAGAGTTAAATTTGCTGAAAAACACCTCAAGAAGCCAGCTCAGTTCTGGAAAAGTATTCTATGGACAGATGAGACAAAGATCAACCTGTACCAGAATGATGGGAAGAAAAAAGTTTGGAGAAGAAAGGGAACGGCACATGATCCAAGGCACACCACATCCTCTGTAAAACATGGTGGAGGCAACGTGATGGCATGGGCATGCATGGCTTTCAATGGCACTGGGTCACTTGTGTTTATTGATGACATAACAGGAGACAAGAGTAGCCGGATGAATTCTGAAGTGTACCGGGATATACTTTCAGCCCAGATTCAGCCAAATGCTGCAAAGTTGATTGGACGGCGCTTCATAGTACAGATGGACAATGACCCCAAGCATACAGCCAAAGCTACCCAGGAGTTCATGAGTGCAAAAAAGTGGAACATTCTGCAATGGCCAAGTCAATCACCAGATCTTAACCCAATTGAGCATGCATTTCACTTGCTGAAATCCAGACTTACAGGGATCCTGTCACCCCCAAAACGCATGTAAACCTATTAAAACCTGTCCCTAGAGCATATTAACACTATCCCTACACTCTTTTTACCTCCTAAAAGCATTAAGTGACATTGAATAAAAACGTTTTATAAGTACCTGATTAGTGCTGATAATGAGTGACTATCTATTCATAGTCACTCATCAAGACTGCCCCTCTGCTTCATAGCACGCCTGAATAGGCGTGATCTACATCCAGGATTCAAATTCGTGCCTCCCCGCTGTGCCCTGTGTCGTAGGAGGCTGCAGTGTGGCTGGTGACGCGATCCGCGTCATTCCCGGCGCCTGGTGACGTATTTAGACCGGCGCCGCGCTGTTAGCTTCAAAATGCGCACTGCGCATGCGCATTGGGCATGCGCAGTGCGCATTTTGAAGCTAACAGCTCGGCGCCGGTCTAAATACGTCACCAGGCGCCGGGAATGACGCGGATCGCGTCACCAGCCACACTGCAGCCTCCTACGACACAGGGCACAGCGGGGAGGCACGAATTTGAATCCTGGATGTAGATCACGCCTATTCAGGCGTGCTATGAAGCAGAGGGGCAGTCTTGATGAGTGACTATGAATAGATAGTCACTCATTATCAGCACTAATCAGGTACTTATAAAACGTTTTTATTCAATGTCACGTAATGCTTTTAGGAGGTAAAAAGAGTGTAGGGATAGTGTTAATATGCTCTAGGGACAGGTTTTAATAGGTTTACATGCGTTTTGGGGGTGACAGGATCCCTTTAAGATGGAAAGACCCACAAACAAGCAAGACCTGAAGGCTGCGGCTGTAAAGGCCTGGCAAAGCATTAGGAAGGAGGAAACCCAGCGTTTGGTGATGTCCATGGGTTCCAGACTTAAGGCAGTGATTGCCTCCAAAGGATTCGCAACAAAATATTGAAAATAAAAATATTTTGTTTGGGTTATGTTTATTTGTCCAATTACTTTTGACCTCCTAAAATGTGGAGTGTTTGTAAAGAAATGTGTACAATTCCTACATTTTCTATCAGATATTTTTGTTCAACCCTTCAAATTAAACGTTACAATCTGCACTTGAATTCTGTTGTAGAGGTTTCATTTCAAATCCAATGTGGTGGCATGCAGAGCCCAACTCGCCAAAATTGTGTCACTGTCCAAATATTTCTGGCCCTAACTGTATATGGCGGGTGAGTGGACAGCACAGTATACGGCGGGTGAATGGACAGCAGAGTATACGGCGGGTGAGTGGACAGCAGAGTATACGGCGGGTGAGTGGCAGCAGAGTATACGGCGGGTGAGTGGCAGCAGAGTATACGGCGGGTGAGTGGACAGCAGAGTATACGGCGGGTGAGTGGACAGCAGAGTATACGGCGGGCGAGTGGCAGCAGAGTATACGGCGGGTGAGTGGACAGCAGAGTATACGGCGGGTGAGAGGACAGCAGAGTATACGGCGGGTGAGCGGACAGCAGAGTATACGGCGGGTGAGTGGACAGCAGAGTATACGGCAGGTGAGTGGACAGCAGAGTATACGGCGGGTGAGTGGACAGCACAGTATACGGCGGGTGAGTGGACAGCAGAGTATACGGCGGGTGAGAGGACAGCAGAGTATATGGCGGGTGAGTGGCAGCAGAGTATACGGCGGGTGAGTGGACAGCAGAGTATACGGCGGGTGAGTGGACAGCAGAGTATACGGCGGGTGAGTGGCAGCAGAGTATACAGCGGGTGAGTGGCAGCAGAGTATAACGGCAGGTGAGTGGACAGCAGACTATACGGCGCGTGAGTGGACAGCAGAGTATACGGCGGGTGAGTGGACAGCAGAGTATACGGCGGGTGAGTGGACAGCAGAGTATACGGCGGGTGAGTGGACAGCAGAGTATACGGCGGGTGAGTGGACAGCAGAGTATACGGCGGGTGAGTGGACAGCAGAGTATACGGCGGGTGAGTGGCAGCAGAGTATACGGCGGGTGAGTGGACAGCAGACTATACAGCGGGTGAGTGGACAGCTGAGTATACGGCGGGTGAGTGGACAGCAGAGTATACGGCGGGTGAGTGGACAGCAGAGTATAGGGCGGGTGAGTGGACAGCAGAGTATACGGCGGGTGAGCGGACAGCACAGTATACGGGGGTGAGTGGACAGCAGACTATACGGCGGGTGAGTGGACAGCAGACTATATGGTGGGTGAGTGGACAGCAGACTATATGGCGGGTGAGTGGACAGCAGAGTATACGGCGGGTGAGTGGACAGCAGAGTATAGGGCAGGTGAGTGGACAGCAGAGTATACGGCGGGTGAGTGGACAGCAGAGTATAGGGCAGGTGAGTGGACAGCAGAGTATAGGGCGGGTGAGTGGACAGCAGAGTATACGGCGGGTGATCCCGGCATAGAAGCGCCTCTCTATGAACTTGTCGTCCCCGGTCTCCCAGCTGTACAGCACGGCCCTGAAGCTGCTGTTTTAGCGGATGCAGCTCAACCGGGGGCCCAGACAGAAAGACTTCGGCACCTTGCGGATCCCCTGATACCAGTGACTGCTACAGAAGGCGGTGACTGACAACAGCAGAGACACAGAGTTCACGGTCAGAGCCACCGCCGCCCGCCACTCCATCACCCGGAGAGAGAGTGTGAGAGAGAGGTGAGGTGAGAGCGGGAGGGGGAAAGGGGGGGAATGGAGCGGCGGGGAGGGGGTGTGAATGGCACCGGGTAGCAGCGGCGGGAAACAGGGGGCCGGAAGTGGGAGCACCTGCTTCAGCGGGCAGGTGCAGCCAGGAGGAGGCACCAGGTAGCAGAGGCGGGCAAGAGGGGGCCAGAGGTGGGCACACCCGCTCTAGTGGGCGGGTGCGGGCAGGAGGAGGCTGAGGGTGTGTCTCTGAGGGCGAAATCCCGCATCGCGGATTGGATCTCGGCCACGGCACGTGGCTGTTTTGCATACGCTGCGCTCATTGGTCGCCACGGCTAGCTGCGGCCAATGAGCGCTGGCGCACGATTTCCGTGACAGACAGAGAACCATAGACGATTATATAGTACAGGGGCGGACTGGTCCAGGTGGCAGGGAGGCAGTTGCCCCCCAGGCCAGTGGTATAGTCCACCTTTAGGGCCACCCCCACAGTGAAAGCGGCCGCACACTTACTGCATTCCGCATTGACGGTGGGAGCTGGGGCCGTGACGCAGCGGAGCAGCGGCAGAGGCAAGGATCAAGCCGTGGCAGCACATCCCCCCGACCTCCCCGGTCCTCACTTGCGCTCAGCCCACCGCCAGTCAGCCCCTGATATAGTAGATGTATTTCCATTACATTTAATGACACTATACTGCCCTCTAGTGGACAGAAATGACTCTACAGAAAGACAGAAAATTAAATTATAAAATATAAAAATACTATTATAATTAGTACTAATATATTTTATACAAAATATTATCATATGATATATGTGTAATTATAATTATATTATATAATCATATACTATTATTTTACACAAAAAATATTTCTATACAAATATATATACAAATGTATTTCCATTACATTTCATGACACTATACTGCCCTCTAGTGGACAGAAATGACATTACAGAAAGATAGAAAATTAAATTATAAAATATAAAAATATTATTATTATTAGTACTATTATATTTTATACAATATATTATATATGTGTAATTATATTATATAATCATATTATTATTTTACACAATATATTTCTATACAAATATATATACACAAATGTATTTCCATTACATATCATGACACTAATACTGCCCTCTAATGGACAGAAATGACATTACAGAAAGACAGAAAGGGCTTGTCCACACACCTGCGCTTCTTGCGCTAAATACTTAGAATTTGGCAGAGAAGCACAGGTGCGTGTATGCGGCCACTTTCAGCAGACGCTGCCCCTGGTTACCCGATGTGTATCGTGGTAACCAGTTCATACAGCAGCCTGCATAGTGTGCGCTTATCCAGAGCGCACAGGGAAACACTGCAAGCAGCATTTCCCTGTGCGCTCACAATAAGCGGTGACTATGCAGCCTGCTGCACTGAAGAGCAGGTGTGTGGACAAACCCAAAATTAAATTATAGAATATAAAAATAATACTATTATTAGTATGACCAGATGGGGGCCCGATGCTATTGCATCAGGAGGGTGGTGATGTTACGATGCGGGTGAGTTGTGGGGTCCTGGGAGCTGCGGCTGTCTTCTCCCCCTGTGTGCTGTCTCTCTCCCCCTGTGCTGTCTTCTTTTCTTATGTGCGCTCTCCTTTGAGCGATGTTCCCCCATGCGCTGCTTTCTCCCCTCATCTGCTCTCTTCTTTGTATTATCTCCCCATATGCTCTCCTCCTTGTATGTAGTCTCTCTCCCCCCGTGCTGTCTTCTCCCCCTGTGTGCTGTCTCTCTCCCACTGTGCTGCCTTCTTTTCTCATGTGCTGTCTCCTATGACCTGTCACCCCCGCTGTGTGCCCACCTCTCCCTCCAATGCGGCTCTGTCCCTCCATGCGCTCTCTCTCCATCCGTGCACTCTCTCTCCATCGTGCGGGCTCTTTCCCTCTGTGTGCACTTCACTCTCTGTACGCTCTGCTCCCCGTGTGCTGTTACTGCCCCCACCCCTCTCTCTGCCCCCTTGTGCTCTTTTTGTCCCCCCCTCTTTTTTGGCCCACTGTGCGCTCTTTCTGCCCCCTCTCTGCCTCTCTCTTTTTGCCCCACTGTGCTATTTTTCTGCTTTTTTTTTTTTTTTGCCCCACTATGCACTCTGTGCCCCCTGTACTCTTTCTGCCCCACTGTGCACTCTCTGCCACCGCACATGCTTTCTTTCTGCCCCCTGTCTCTGCCCCGAAGGGCTCTTTTCTGCCTCCTGTGCTCTTTTTTTGCCCCTGTCTCTGCCCCCCATGGTCTGTTTTCTGCCCCGTCTCTGCCCACCAGTTTTTTTCTACCCCAGTGCTCTCTCTGCCCCTCTGTTTCTGCCCCAGTGCTCTTTTTTTGCCCCCCCCCTTGTGCTCTTTTCTGCCCCCCCGTGCTGTTTTCTGCCCCCAGTGCATTTTCCGTCCCGTCTCTGCCACCCATGCTCTTTTCTGCTCCCTATCTCTGCCCCCATGCTCTTTTCTGCCCCCCATGCTCTATTCTGCCCCCTCCTCTGCCCCATTGCTTTTTTCTCGCCCCCACTGCTGTTTCTGCTTCCTGTCTTTGCCCCAAATGCTCTTTTCTTCCCCCCATGCTCTTTTCTGCCCCCATGCTGTATTTTCTACCCCGTCTCTGCCCCCTATGCTCTTTTCTGCCCCTTGTCTCTTCCCCACATGCTCTCGTTTCTGCCCCCTGTCTCTGCCCCACATGCTCTTTTCTGACCCACTGCTGTTTATGCCCCCTGTGTGCCCCTCTTGCTCTCTTTTCTGCCCCGCATGCTCTCTTTTCTGCCCCGCATACTCTTTTCTGCCCCCATGCTCTTTCCTGCCCCCACTGCTCTTTCTACCCCCTGTCTCTGCCCCCTATGCTCTCTTCTGCCCCCAGAGCTTTCTGTCCCGTCTCTGCCCCATGCTGTCTTTTCTGCCCTCGTCTCTGCCCCACATGCTCTCGTTTCTGCCCCGTCTCTGCCCCACATGCTCTTTTCTGCCCCACTGCTGTTTATGCCCCCTGTCTGCCCCTCATGCTCTCTTTTCTGCCCCAGTGCTCTTTTCTGCCCCGCATGCTCTTTTCTGCCGCCCTTGCTCTTTCTGCCTGATCTCTGTCCTCTATACTCTTTTCTACCTGTCTCTTCCCCCCATGCTCTTTTCTGCCCCACTGCTGTTTCTGCCCCCAGTCTCTGCCCCCACTGCTGTTTCTGCCCCCTGTCTCTGCCCCACATTCTCTTTTCTGCCCCCACTGCTGTTTCTGCACCCTGTCTGCCCCGCATACTTTCTTTTCTGCCCCCACTGCAGTTTCTGTGGCCTGTCTCTGCCCCCATGCTCTTTTCTGCCCTAGTGCTCTTTCTGCCCCTCATGCTCTTTTCTACCCCCACATGCTCTCTTTTCTCCCGTCTCTGCCCTCCCAATGCTCAAGTTTCTGCCCCCATGCTCTTTTCTACCCTGTCTCTGCCCCCATGCTCTTTTCTGCCCTCACTGCTCTATCTGCACCCGTCTCTGCCGCTCATGCTCTTTTCTGCCCCCACTGCTATTTTCTGCCCCCTATGTTCTTTTTGCCCCATCTCTGTCCTCTATGCTCTTTTCTACCTGTCTCTTCCCCCCATGCTCTTTTCTACCTGTCTCTTCCCCCCCATGCTCTTTTTCTGCCTCCTGTCTCTGCCACCCATGCTCTTTTCTGCCCCACTGCTGTTTCTGCCCCCAGTCTCTGCCCCCACTGCTCTTTCTGCCCCGCATACTTTCTTTTCTGCCCCCATTGCTGTTTCTATGGCCTGTCTCTGCCCCCATGCTCTTTTCTGACCCAGTGCTCCCCTGTCTTTTCTGACCCAGTGCTCTTTCTGCCCCTCATGCTCTTTTCTACCCCCACATGCTCTTTTTCTACTCCGTCTCTGCCCCCATGCTCTGCTTTCTGCCCCCAGTTCTCTTTCTACCTTGTCTCTGCCCCCATGCTATTTTAACCCCCAGTGTTTCTTGCCCCGTCTCTCCCCCCATGCTCTTTTCTGCCCCAGTGCTCTTTCTGCCCCATGCTCTATTTTCTGCCCCTGTGTCTGCCACCCATGCTCTTTTTTGCCCCCACTGTTTTTTCTGCCCCGTCTCTGGCCCTCTATGCTCTTTTTCTGCCCCCACATGCTCTCTTTTCTGCCCCATGCTCTTTACTACCCCCTGTCTCTGCCCCACATACTCTCTTTTTCTGCCCCCACCGCTGTCCTGCCCCGTCTCTGCCCTACATGCAGTCTTTTCTGTCCCCTGTCTCTGCCCCACATGCTCCTTTTTCTGCCCCCACTGCTGTTCTGCCTCTGCCCCACATGGCTCTTTTCTACCCCGTCTCTGCCCCCATGCTAGTTTGTGCCCCTAGTGCTTTCTGCCCCGTCTCAGCCCTACATGCTCTTTTCTGCCCCCCCATGATCTTTCTGTTACCTATCTCTGCCCCCATGCTCTCTTTTCTGCCCCTTGTCTCTGCCCCACATGCTCTCTTTTCTGCCCTTGTCTCTGCCCCCATGCTCTTTTCTACCTGTCTCTGCCCCGCATGCTCTTTTCTGCCCCCTGTCCTCTGCCCCCCATGCTCTGTTTGTGCCCCCCCCCATGCTGTGTTTGTGCCCCCCCATGCTGTTTGTGCCCTCCCCCCAACATGCTGTGTTTGTGCCCCCCCCAAGCTCTGTGTTTGTGCCCCCCCATGCTGTTTGTGCCCCCCCTGCTCTGTGTTTGTGCCCCCCCCATGCTCTGTGTTTGTGCCCCCCCATTGCTCTGTTTGTGCCCCCCCCATGCTCTGTTTGTGCCCCCCATGCTCTGTGTTTGTGCCCCCCCATGCTGTGTTTGTGCCCCCCCATGCTGTGTTTGTGCCCCCCCATGCTCTGTGTTTGTGCCCCCCCATGCTGTGTTTGTGCCCCCCCCATGCTCTGTGTTTGTGCCCCCCCCATGCTGTGTTTGTGCCCCTCCCCCCCATGCTCTTTGTGCCCCTCCCGCCCCATGCTTTGTGCCCCTCCCCCCATGTTTTGTGCCCCTCCCCCCATGCTTTGTGCCCCTCCCCCATGCTCTTTGTGCCACTCCCCCATGCTCTTTGTGCCACTTCCCCCATGCTCTTTGTGTCCCTCCTCCCCCCCATCAGTCTTTGTGCCACTCCCCCATGCTCTTTGTGCCCTCCCCCATGCTCTTTGTGCCCCTCCCCCCATGCTCTTTGTGCCACTCCCCCATGCTCTTTATGTCCCTCCACCCCCCATGCTCTTTGTGCCACTCCCCCCCCATGCTCTTTGTGCCCCTCCACCCCCCATGCTCTTTTTGCCACTCCCCCCCCATGCTCTTTGTGCCCCCCCCATGCTCTGTGTTTGTGCCCCCCCCATGCTCTGTGCTTGTGCCCCCCACCATGCTCTGTGTTTGTGCCCCCCCCATGCTCTGTGTTTGTGCCCCACCCCCCATGCTCTGTGTTTGTGCCCCCCCCCATGCTGTGTTTGTGCTCCCCCATGCTCTGTTTGTGCCCCCCCATGCTCTGTTTGTGCCCCACCCCCCATGCTCTGTTTGTGCCCCCCCATGCTGTTTGTGCCCCCCATGCTCTGTTTGTGCCCCCCCATGCTCTGTTTGTGCCCCACCCCCCATGCTCTGTTTGTGCCCCCCCATGCTGTGTTTGTGCCCCCCCCATGCTCTGTGTTTGTGCCCCCCCCATGCTCTGTGATTGTGCCCCTCCCCCCATGCTCTTTGTGCCCCTCCTCCCCCCCATGCTCTTTGTGCCCCTCCTCCCCCCATGCTCTTTGTGCCCCTCCTCCCCCATGCTCTTTGTGCCCCTCCTCCCCCCATGCTCTTTGTGCCCTCTCTCCTCCCCCCATGCTCTTTGTGCCCCTCCCCCCATGCTCTTTGTGCCTCCCCCACCCTCTGTGTTGTGCCCCCCCCCCCCCACACGCTCTTTGTTTGTGCAGCCCATGCTCTGTGATTGTGCCCCTCCCCCCATGCTCTTTGTGCCCCTCCGCCCCGTGCTTTGTGCCCCTCCCCCCCCATGCTTTGTGCCCCTCCCCATCCTGCTTTGTGCCCTCCTCCATGCTCTTTGTGCCACTCCCCCATGCTCTTTGTGCCCCTCCTCTCCCCCCATGCTCTTTGTGCCACCCCCCATGCTCTTTGTGCCCCCCCCCATGCTCTTTGTGCCCCTCCCCCCATGCTCTTTGTGCCACTCCCCCCATGCTCTTTGTGCCCCTCCTCCCCCCCATGCTCTTTGTGCCCCTCCCCCATGCTCTTTGTGCCCCTCCCCCATGCTCTTTGTGCCCCTCCCCCATGCTCTTTGTGCCACTCCCCCCATGCTCTTTATGTCCCTCCCCCCCCATGCTCTTTGTGCCCCCCCCATCTCTGTGCTTGTGCCCCCCACCATGCTCTGTGTTTGTGCCCCCCCCCATGCTGTGTTTGTGCCCCACCCCCCATGCTCTGTGTTTGTGCCCCCCCCCCATGCTGTGTTTGTGCTCCCCCATGCTCTGTTTGTGCCTCCCCCATGCTCTGTTTGTGCCCCACCCCCCCATGCTCTGTTTGTGCCCCCCCCATGCTGTGTTTGTGCCCCCCCATGCTCTGTTGTGCCCCCCATGCTGCTGTTTGTGCCCCACCCCCCCATGCTCTGTTTGTGCCCCCCCATGCTGTGTTTGTGCCCCCCCATGCTCTGTGTTTGTGCCCCCCCATGCTGTTGTGTGCCCCCCCCCATGCTCTGTTTGTGCCCCCCCATGCTGTGTTTGTGCCCCCCCCATGCTCTGTTTGTGCCCCACCCCCCATGCTCTGTTTGTGCCCCCCCATGCTGTGTTTGTGCCCCCCATGCTCTGTTTGTGCCCCCCCCCATGCTCTGTTTGTGCCCCACTCCCCCCCATGCTTTGTTTGTGCCCCCCCATGCGTGTTTGTGCCCCCCCCCATGCTCTGTGTTTGTGCTCCCCCCCATGCTCTGTGATTGTGCCCCTCCCCCCATTGATTTTGTGCCCCTCCTCCCCCCCATGCTCTTTGTGCCCCCCTCCCCCCATGCTCTTTTGTGCCCCCTCTCCCCCCCATGCTGTTGTGCCCCTCCTCCCCCCATGCTCTTTGTGCCCCTCCCCCCCCCATGCTCTTTGTGCCCCTCCCTCCCCCCATGCTCTTTGTTGCCCCTCCTCCCCCCCCCCCTATGCTCTTTGGTGCCCCTCCTCCCCCCCCATGCTCTTTGTGCCCCTCCTCCCCCCCATGCTCTTTGTGCCCCTCCTCCCCCCCATGCTCTTTGTGCCCCCCCCTCCTCCCCCCCCCCCCCATGCTCTTTGTGCCTCCCCACCCTCTGTGTTTGTGCCCCCCCCCCCACGCTCTTTGTTTGTGCAGCCCATGCTCTGTGATTGTGCCCCTCCCCCCATGCTTTTTGTGCCCCTCCTCCCCCCATGCTCTTTGTGCCCCTCCTCCCCCCATGCTCTTTGTGCCCCTCCTCCCCCCATGCTCTTTGTGCCCCTCCTCCCCCCCATGCTTTTGTGCCCCTCCTCCCCCCCATGCTCTTTGTGCCCCTCCTCCCCCCCATGCTCTTTGTGCCCCTCCTCCCCCCCCCATGCTCTTTGTGCCCCTCCTCCACCCCATGCTCTTTGTGCCCCTCCTCCCCCCCCCATGCTCTTTGTGCCTCCCCACCCTCTGTGTTTGTGCCCCCCCCCACGCTCTTTGTTTGTGCAGCCCATGCTCTGTGATTGTGCCCCTCCCCCCATGCTTTTTGTGCCCCTCCTCCCCCCATGCTCTTTGTGCCCCTCCTCCCCCCCATGCTTTGTGCCCCTCCTCCCCCCCATGCTCTTTGTGCCCCTCCCCCCCCCCATGCTCTTTGTGCCCCTCCTCCCCCCCATGCTCTTTGTGCCCCTCCCCCCCCCCCATGCTCTTTGTGCCCTCCTCCCCCCCCCATGCTCTTTGTGCCCCTCCTCCCCCCCATGCTCTTTGTGCCCCTCCTCCCCCCCCCCATGCTCTTTGTGCCTCCCCACCCTCTGTGTTTGTGCCCCCCCCCCCACGCTCTTTGTTTGTGCAGCCCATGCTCTGTGATTGTGCCCCTCCCCCCATGCTTTTTGTGCCCCTCCTCCCCCCATGCTCTTTGTGCCCCTCCTCCCCCCCATGCTCTTTGTGCCCCTCCTCCCCCCATGCTCTTTGTGCCCCTCCTCCCCCCCATGCTTTGTGCCCCTCCTCCCCCCCATGCTCTTTGTGCCCCTCCTCCCCCCCATGCTCTTTGTGCCCCTCCTCCCCCCCCCATGCTCTTTGTGCCCCTCCTCCACCCCATGCTCTTTGTGCCCCTCCTCCCCCCCCCATGCTCTTTGTGCCTCCCCACGCTCTTTGTTTGTGCAGCCCATGCTCTGTGATTGTGCCCCTCCCCCCATGCTTTTTGTGCCCCTCCTCCCCCCATGCTCTTTGTGCCCCTCCTCCCCCCCATGCTCTTTGTGCCTCCCCCCCCCCCCCATGCTCTTTGTGCCCCTCCCCCCCATGCTCTTTGTGCCCCTCCTCCCCCCATGCTCTTTGTGCCCCTCCCCCCCCCCCATGCTCTTTGTGCCCCTCCCCCCCCCATGCTCTTTGTGCCCCTCCTCCCCCCATGCTCTTTGTGCCCCCCCACCCTCTGTCACAGCAGTGAATTCCTTTCTATTCCCCCCGGAGCTGTGGTGATATGACGGTCATGTGACTGCTCACATGACTGACTGGTCACATGACTGTGACATCATGGCAGGTCCTGTAGCCTGTGTTACACACAGGTGGCGGCGGGGGTGTATGCGGGTTACTGCAGGCAGCGGGGAGGTGGCGTCCGTGTCGGGTGTCTGTGCCGCCGCCAACCGATGCGATTGCCATACCGGAAGAGCCATTACTTGTGTCTCCCAATATGGCGGTCGGTGCACTTCCGGCTGTCGCGGAGGATTGTGGGATATCGGTACAACCGGACGGACGTAGCCACAAGGCAATTATGTGAGTAGATTTTATATTATATTATACACAATGTATTATTATATTATATATGTAATTCTAATGATATTACATGGGAGGGCCATGGCTGCTGAGGAGTAAAGATCTGTGTGTCGGAGCTCCAGAGTCCATAGCAGAGCCGAATCCGGACACCCTGACATGTCTACTAGGAGGAGAAGAGGACAGAGCGTCCCGGGGCCCAAAGAGGACAGAGCGTCCCGGGGCCCAGAGAGGACAGAGCGTCCCGGGGCCCAGAGAGGACAGAGCGTCCCGGGGCCCAAAGAGGACAGAGCGTCCCGGGGCCCAAAGAGGACAGAGAATCCCGGGGCCCAAAGAGGACAGAGCGTCCCGGGGCCCAAAGAGGACAGAGCGTCCCGAGGCCCAAAGAGGACAGAGAGTCCCGGGGCCCAAAGAGGACAGAGCGTCCCGGGGCCCAAAGAGGACCGAGCGTCCCGAGGCCCAAAGAGGACCGAGAGTCCCAGGGCCCAAAGAGGACAGAGCGTCCCGGGGCCCAAAGAGGACAGAGCGTCCCGGGGCCCAAAGAGGACAGAGAATCCGGGGCCCAAAGAGGACAGAGCATCCCAGGGCCCAAAGAGGACAGAGCGTCCCGGGGCCCAAAGAGGACAGAGCGTCCCGAGGCCCAAAGAGGACAGAGCGTCCCGGGGCCCAAAGAGGACCGAGCGTCCCGAGGCCCAAAGAGGACAGAGAGTCCCGGGGCCCAAAGAGGACAGAGCGTCCCTGGGCCCAAAGAGGACAGAGCGTCCCGAGGCCCAAAGAGGACCGAGAGTCCCGGGGCCCAAAGAGGACAGAGCGTCCCGGGGCCCAAAGAGGACAGAGCGTCCCGAGGCCCAAAGAGGACAGAGCGTCCCAGGGCCCAAAGAGGACCGAGCGTCCCGAGGCCCAAAGAGGACAGAGAGTCCCGGGGCCCAAAGAGGACAGAGCGTCCCGGGGCCCAAAGAGGACCGAGCGTCCCGAGGCCCAAAGAGGACAGAGAGTCCCGGGGCCCAAAGAGGACAGAGCGTCCCGGGGCCCAAAGAGGACCGAGCGTCCCGAGGCCCAAAGAGGACCGAGAGTCCCGGGGCCCAAAGAGGACAGAGCGTCCCGGGGCCCAAAGAGGACAGAGCGTCCCGGGGCCCAAAGAGGACAGAGAATCCCGGGGCCCAAAGAGGACAGAGCATCCCAGGGCCCAAAGAGGACAGAGCATCCCAGGGCCCAAAGAGGACAGAGCGTCCCGGGGCCCAAAGAGGACAGAGCGTCCCGAGGCCCAAAGAGGACAGAGCGTCCCGGGGCCCAAAGAGAACCGAGCGTCCCGAGGCCCAAAGAGGACAGAGAGTCCCGGGGCCCAAAGAGGACAGAGCGTCCCTGGGCCCAAAGAGGACCGAGCGTCCCGAGGCCCAAAGAGGACCGAGAGTCCCAGGGCCCAAAGAGGACAGAGCGTCCCGGGGCCCAAAGAGGACAGAGCGTCCCGAGGCCCAAAGAGGACAGAGCGTCCCAGGGCCCAAAGAGGACCGAGCGTCCCGAGGCCCAAAGAGGACAGAGAGTCCCGGGGCCCAAAGAGGACAGAGCGTCCCGGGGCCCAAAGAGGACCGAGCGTCCCGAGGCCCAAAGAGGACAGAGAGTCCCGGGGCCCAAAGAGGACAGAGAATCCCGGGGCCCAAAGAGGACAGAGCGTCCCGGGGCCCAAAGAGGACAGAGCGTCCCGAGGCCCAAAGAGGACAGAGAGTCCCGGGGCCCAAAGAGGACAGAGCGTCCCGGGGCCCAAAGAGGACCGAGCGTCCCGAGGCCCAAAGAGGACCGAGAGTCCCGGGGCCCAAAGAGGACAGAGCGTCCCGGGGCCCAAAGAGGACAGAGCGTCCCGGGGCCCAAAGAGGACAGAGAATCCCGGGGCCCAAAGAGGACAGAGCATCCCAGGGCCCAAAGAGGACAGAGCGTCCCGGGGCCCAAAGAGGACAGAGCGTCCCGAGGCCCAAAGAGGACAGAGCGTCCCGGGGCCCAAAGAGGACCGAGCGTCCCGAGGCCCAAAGAGGACAGAGAGTCCCGGGGCCCAAAGAGGACAGAGCGTCCCTGGGCCCAAAGAGGACCGAGCGTCCCGAGGCCCAAAGAGGACCGAGAGTCCCGGGGCCCAAAGAGGACAGAGCGTCCCGGGGCCCAAAGAGGACAGAGCGTCCCGAGGCCCAAAGAGGACAGAGCGTCCCAGGGCCCAAAGAGGACCGAGCGTCCCGAGGCCCAAAGAGGACAGAGAGTCCCGGGGCCCAAAGAGGACAGAGCGTCCCGGGGCCCAAAGAGGACCGGGGCCCAAAGAGGACCGAGCGTCCCGAGGCCCAAAGAGGACAGAGAGTCCCGGGGCCCAAAGAGGACAGAGCGTCCCGGGGCCCAAAGAGGACAGAGCGTCCCGGGGCCCAAAGAGGACAGAGCGTCCCGGGGCCCAAAGAGGACAGAGCGTCCCAGGGCCCAAAGAGGACAGAGCGTCCCGGGGCCCAAAGAGGACAGAGCGTCCCGGGGACCAAAGAGGACAGAGCGTCCCGGGGCCCAAAGAGGACCGAGCGTCCCGAGGCCCAAAGAGGACAGAGAGTCCCGGGGCCCAAAGAGGACAGAGCGTCCCGGGGCCCAAAGAGGACCGAGCGTCCCGAGGCCCAAAGAGGACAGAGAGTCCCGGGGCCCAAAGAGGACAGAGTGTCCCGGGGCCCAAAGAGGACAGAGCGTCCCGGGGCCCAAAGAGGACAGAGCATCCCGGGGCCCAAAGAGGACAGAGCGTCCCAGGGCCCAAAGAGGACAGAGCGTCCCGGGGCCCAAAGAGGACAGAGCGTCCCGGGGACCAAAGAGGACAGAGCGTCCCGGGGCCCAAAGAGGACCGAGCGTCCCGGGGCCACTGTGGCTGACTCACCGGCAATAGGCCTCATTCACATGTCCGTGCCTCCGACACGTAAGGCTACTTTCACATTACGATTTTGAAGGGAGCCGATGCTGTCCGATAAATTCGGACAGCATCGGCTCCCTTCTGATGCTTGGAATCGGATGCCAAATAGGCATCCGATTCCGGCATTAAATCGTAGCCTCCGGGCAAAAAAAAAAGTTTATGCTCACCTCCCCCGCCGTCTTCCTGCAGGCTCCGGTGTCTGCAGAGGTCTTCTTCTGCTGTACAGGACCTGCGGTGATGTCACAGTCACGTGACAGCAGGTTCCACCATGGTAACCCGCGGTCACATGACTGTGACATCACCGCAGGTCCTGTACAGCAGAAGAAGACCTCTGCAGACACCAGGAGTCTGCGGAAGCCACCGGGAGCTTGCAGGAAGAGGGCGGGGGCTCGGGGAGAGGTGAGCATAAACTTTTTTTTTTTAACCCTTGCGCTCCCAGTTTGGAGCATTTTTACTGTACTGATCATGCTCATTACAGTAAAATCGGGTCCGAGGAGGCATCAGATGTTTCCTCGGACCCTTCTCCATAGGGCCCCAAGTTAAATTGATCGGGTCGGATCGGATGTGCACTAAATGCCATCGGATCCGGTCCGATCCGATTCTGTCAGATTTTATTTTCGGTGCAAAAATCAGAGCAGGCTCCGGATAAAAAAATTGGACAGAATCGGATCGGACCAAATCGGATGACATTTAGTGCACATCCGATTCGGTCCGATGCCCATAGGGCTGCATGGAGGCAAAAATCGGTCCGATGCTGTCCGATTTTTATCGGACAGCATCAGATTTTAAAAATCCGTAATGTCAAAGCAGCCTTAGCAGGAAGTGCCGACACATGCCGGAGGCACAGACATACGGGGACACATATATTGATATTAATGTAGGGGGGTGGTCTGGGGTCTGATATTAATATAGGGGGGTGTCTGGGTTCTGGTATTAATATAGGAGGGTGGTCTGGGGTCTGATATTAATATAGGGGGGGGTGGTCTGGGGTCTGATATTAATATAGGGGGGTGGTCTGGGGTCTGGTATTAATATAGGGGGGTGTTCTGGGGTCTGATATTAATATAGGGGGTTGGTCTGGGTCTATTATTAATATAGGGGGTTGGTTTGGGGTCTGACAATATAGTATGTTGGTATGGGGTGTAAGATTAATATAACGGTCTGGTGCGGGGTCTAATATCAATATAGTGGTACAGCGAGGGCCTTGATTTTAATATGGGGGCATATGTGCTGTGCAGTCTAATATCTATATTACGGGTCTGGTCTGGGGTCTAATATCTATAATACAGGTCTGATCTGGGGTTTCACCCCTTCATAACCTTGGAATTTTTCATTTTCGTTTTTTGCTCCCCTGCTTCCAAGAGCCATAACGTTTTTATTTTTCCATGAATATAGACATATGACGGCTTGTTTTTTTGCAGAACGAGTTGTACTTTCATATGCAATCATTTATTTTACCATATAGTGTACAGGGAAATTGCAAAAAAAGTGCAATAACACGTTTGTTTTTTGAGTATTTTAGTATTTTAGCCCTCGTGGACAGGGTCCCTGCCCCTTCTGTACCTGTACGTCCTGATCGCCTAGATTTAGTGTTCTTGTTCTTGTCTCCCTCATCCTCATGTAAAGCGCCATGGAACCTAATGGCGGTATATAAATAAATAATAATAATAATAATAATTATTGATCTACCGGTAATCTGTAAGGCACACATGCTGATGGCTCATTATGCAGTACAGGCAAGAGTTTGGACACACCTTCTCATTCAAAGAGTTTTCTTTATTTACATGTCTATGAAAATTGTAGATTCACACTGAAGGCATCAAAACTACGAATTATCACATGTGGAATTATATACTTAACAAAAAAGTGTGAAACAACTGAAAATAGGTCTTATATTCTAGGTTCTTCACAGTAGCCACCTTTTGCTTTGATCACTGCTTTGCACACTCTTGGCATTCTGTTGATGAGCTTCAAGAGGTAGTCACCGGAAATGGTCTTCACTTCACAGGTGTGCCCTGTCAGGTTTAATAAGTGGGATTTCTTGCCTTATAAATGGGGTTGGGACCATCAGTTGTGTTGTGCAGAAGTCTGGTGGATACACAGCTGATCGTCCTACTGAATAGACTGTTAGCTGCTTTTTTCTTGCCATAATACAAATTCTAAGTAAAGAAAAATGAGTGGCCATCATTACTACAAGAAATGAAGGTCAGTCAGTCCGAATAATTGGGAAGACTTTGAAAGTGTCCCCAAGTGCAGTTGCAAAAACCATCAAGTGCTACAAAGAAACTGGCTCACATGAGGATCGTCCCAGGAAAGGAAGACCAAGAGTCACCTCTGCTGCGGAGGATAAGTTCATCCGAGTCACCAGCCTCAGAAATCGCATGTTAACAGCAGCTCAGATTAGAGACCAGGTCAATGCCACACAGAGTTCTAGCAGCAGATACGTCTCTACAACAACTGTTAAGAGGAGACTTTGTGCAGCAGGCCTTCATGGTAAAATAGCTGCTAGGAAACCACTGCTAAGGACAAGCAACAAGCAGAAGAGACTTGTTTGGGCTAAAGAACACAAGGAATGGACATTAGACCAGTGGAAATCTGTGCTTTGGTCTGATGAGTCCAAATTTGAGATCTTTGGTTCCAACCACCGTGTCTATGTGCGATGCAGAAAAGGTGAACGGATGGAGTCTACATGCCTGGTTCCCACCGTGAAGCATGGAGGACGAGGTGTGATGGTGTGGGGGTGCTTTGCTGGTGACACTGTTGGGGATTTATTCAAAATTGAAGGCATACTGAACCAGCATGGCTACCACAGCATCTTGCTGCAGCATGCTATTCCATCCGGATTGCGTTTACTTCACCATCAGTGATTTTTCAACAGGACAATCACCCCAAACACACCTCCAGGCTGTGTAAGGGCTATTTGACCAAGGTGTAGAGTGATGGGGTGCTACGCCAGATGACCTGGCCTCCACAGTCACCAGACCTGAACCCAATCGAGATGGTTTGGGGTGAGCTGGACCGCAGAGTGAAGGTAAAAGGGCCAACAAGTGCTAAGCATCTCTGGGAACTCCTTCATGACTGTTGGAAGACCATTTCCGGTGACTACCTCTTGAAGCTCATCAAGACAATGCCAAGAGTGTGCAAAGCAGTAATCAAAGCAAAAGGTGGCTACTGTGAAGAACCTAGAATATAAGACATATTATTCAGTTAGTTCACACTTTTTTGTTAAGTATATAATTCCACGTGATAATTCGTAGTTTTGATGCCTTCAGTGTGAATCTACAATTGTCATAGTCATGAAAATACAGAAAACTCTTTGAATGAGAAGGTGTGTCCAAACTATTGGTCTGTACTGTATATTTGGTCATTTTGCTATATGTCTGCAATTAATTTCAATAATCACAGAGGGAGTATCCCTTTAAGAGGGGGTTAAATATTAGGATAATGCTTTTCCAGCCAGGATACAATTAATGGTGTCGGTAATAAGCCAGAATCAATCATTATTACATCCTCGGCTGATTAGGAGCCCTCTGTAAGGGATCTCTACTCCAGGTGATCTGTGATTAATCGCTGATTACAGATACAAGGTGACAATGGTGATGATTAACCTCTTAATGTCATGTTCAATTTGAATGGGCGACAATTAAGCCTCAATTAATCATTTCCATAAATAGCGGCTTGTAATTAGAGGCGTATTGTGTCTCGGCGCCCTTCACATTTGGGTCCTGTACTGAGTGCGGATTGTGATGAAAACTTTGTGTGTGTGAAGAGAAGACCACTAGGGGCGCTATACACATGATCCAGTCACTTCCAATATTGCCCAGCATTCTATTTTCTTCATTTTCGTCAGTGCAGATGTCACAGCAGACCGGTGCAGATAGATCCAGTCAGGGGCGTAACTACAACAGGTGAAGGGGTTGCGATCGCACCCGGGTCCCAGAGCCTAAAGGGCTCCAAAAGTCCCTTTGGCCTATAGAAAAAGACTATTGCTGTTAACAATTTGTAATAATTGGGGGCCCCGTTGTAGCTTTTGCATCGGGGCCCATGAGCTTCAAGTTACGCCACTGGATCCAGTACCTGTGTAACCATGTGGCAGGATCTACAGGTAGATCTGTGGAAACCAAAATTTTGGCATAAATTGAGATAGTAGATGTCAAAGTAGAGCAAACTTGTGTGAACATGCCTGTTCACACTGACCACCAAAATAGACTGAAACAACAAGAAAAAAGTATGTGCAATAAATAAATAAAACCTAGTGCTGTTAAAAACACAGGGTACTTGGTACATACCTTTTTTTGCAAAAAAATGTACTAAGCCATCCCACCTCATCAAGGTGACCCATTTCTGGTCGGTCCCTACTCTAACTGTACTGTGCCCACTGACCTCATTGGAAGCAGGATGGTGAATGTGATAGGCATGTTCACAAAACTTTGCTCTGACTTAGCTTTTTCTGTGTTTCCATTTAACTACTTGTCTCCTGACAAGTTAGGGAGTACCCCACCCTTCCCCTTACTGAGCGAAGCACTTATAATGCATCCCATTTCTGTGTGTCCATTTTGAGACACGGTCACACTCGGCATCCTGCTTCCAGTGAGGTCAGTGGGCACAGTGGCAGGTCATAATACAGTCTAGGGAATGTCCCGAAATGGGTCACCTTGATGAGGTGGGATGGTATGATTTTGGGATATGGTGGGTTATATTTTACAAGTGCCATTCCTATACTGTGTATTCTCCCCTTCCCCCTTCCTGTGTACTCATTACACTCTAGAGAGTCTGATAATTTAATTACTGTCGATATGTCCTCACTTGGTCATTATAATCCTCTGCCTGCCAATGTGAGTACTTGCACTCTTGAGTGTTTCAGTAGACCTGGTTTTGGATATCGGGAGGTGGTTGGGGGAAGAGAGGGTGTAAAATTTGAGTCTCTCTGTGGACAGGCACTATGATTCTGTCTGTGTGTGGGACGCTCAGTTGAGACCAGCTCCACAAAAGGACTTAGAGAAATCTGAATTACCTGGAAATACAGTATACTGCTGGATTATTTTATGAATCTTTCTGATGGATTGTTTTTATGGATTTTTATGTTTTCAAGCAATAAAGGTTCTTGGGCTATTTGCACATCTGTCACTTTGTTGATTGTGGGAAATCAGAGAAGGACCTCGTGACAGATGACTTAATGTGTTTTTTGCAAAAAAGGTGTGTACCAAGTACCCTTTGTTTTTAACAGCACTAGGTTTTATTTATTTATTCCAGGGCATTTGGTCATAATCTGCACAGTTACCTTGCTGAATACAAAAGTCTCCGTGAATCATCTCATACAAGGGAACAAAGTCTGGTTGTTGCCATCTTGTAACACAATTGACCATAAAAAGGGAGAAATTCGTTGGGTATAAATGATGTAAACAAAGTGATCAGTGTGATCCCTGGAGTATTAAAATTACATCAATCTATTGAGTCTTAATTGTGACTTGTACTTTTATCCCTCATCAGACCCACACACGGCACAGATCTTGTTGGATAAACGATCTGATTAGAAGATCCGACCAGACAAGATCCCGATCTGACGTGATTCACAGATCCTGTATTGTATATCTTGAACCTGTCAGGACCTGAAGAGGTTAAATAAACTGTAATAGAATCACAATTTGTAGTAATTGTTTATTCCCGGCCGCCGGCGGAATCTTCTATATATTGCGGCTCCTTCTAGATAAATATAAATGTATCCGCTCTGATCCTTCCAGACACAAAACAATGAAAATCCTATTTACATAAAGTGTTTTCGGAGCGAAGTCATTAACCAGATTATTAATAGTCGCCATCATTGTGGCCCGTTCCCTTAATGTGATTCCGACTGCCGTCATATATCTCACTACACTAACGCGCTTTAATTAAATTTGCTTTGGGTAAAAAATGTAAATCTTAATTCAATTCCCTGTGGGCACACAAATGAGGATAGAGTATTTTGGAAATTATCATTGGCAAGAAGTTGTGTCTAAGGGGCTTGTTCCCATAGGACGCCCCAGTGGTGTAACTTGAAGTTCATAGGCCCCGATGCAAAAGCTCCAGTGGTCCCCCCAATTATTGCAAATCTTTAATAGCAATAGTCTTTTTCTATAGGCTAAAGGGACTCTTGGGGCCCCCTAGGCTCCAAGGCCTGGGTGCAACTCCTGCACCTATTATAGTTACGCCCCTGGGACCTCCCCTGTCTATATTCCCAATGGACTTCACTTTAGTTGTCAGAACAGAGGGGCTGAAGCTCCTGAGGACTCATCTGCTCCATGTGTTACATACCCGTCCATTCATTTAATAGAATTCCATGCAATACCACACTTCTCCACTAGAGGCCACTGCAGTGTAGAGAATAGGCACAGCTGCTTGCAGAACAAATAATGGATGATCATCAGGATTTCAGATGTCGGACCTCATTTAAATATTTAGAAAATCCCACAGAATTTCAATATAAAGTGTACAGGTCAACTATACAGCCAAAATCCTAGCAAGACACTGGCACACTAAGAACTGGGAACCTAAAGGGGATTTCTGGTTAAGTTTATTTATCTCCTTTGGCTCATGGCATAACTTGAAGCTCATGGGCCCTGATGCAAAAGCTCCAACAGGGCCCACAATTATTGAAAATGTTTAATAGCATTAGTCTTTTTCTATAGGCAAAAAGGGACATTTGGGGTCCCCTAGACTCCAGGGCCCGGGTGCGATTGTAACTCCTGCATCTATTATAGTTATACCTCTGGGACCTCCCCTGTCTATATTCCCAATGGACTTCACTCTAGTTGTCAGAACAGAGGGGCTGCAGCTCCTGAGGATTCATCTGCTCCATGTGTTACATACCCGTCCATTCATTTAATAGAATTCCATGCAATACCACACTTCTCCTCTAGAGGCCACTGCAGTGTAGAGAATAGGCACAGCTGCTTGCAGAACAAATAATGGATGATCATCAGGATTTCAGATGTCGGACCTCATTTAAATATTTAGAAAACTCCATAGAATTTCAATATAAAGTGTACAGGTCAACTATACAGCCAAAATCCTAGCAAGACACTGGCAAACTAAGAACTGGGAAATTAAGGTGGCTTTCTGGATATTAATTTTTAATGTCCTTTGGCTTCCTCTAAGTTAAAATAATAAAATCTGCATTGTTCCTTACTCTCCCTAAGTCCAGTGCTGCCTCCCCGCTGCTGCTACGGTCATTGATGACGTCACGACTATGGCGCGTATGATCATTGCAGCTTAATGCAGAGCTGCATGGAAGGAGGGTAAGAAATAAACTAGGGTGTGGAGAGTAATAGTTTACGAAAGTAATTATATGGGCACCATATGGCAGTATTATTTTGATACTGTATTTTACACATTGGCTGCTGGTATCAGTTGTGCACTGAATAGCAGTTTAATTGGAGCAATGAACGACCCTAGTGTGGTATATGTCACTATTACCTGAGACCTATATGGCAGTATAGTTGGATTGTGTATTGAGATATTATGTAACCTTGGTAAGAGTATTTGTCCGCTAAATGGCATTTGATTTGTCCCTAGTCTGTGGCAAATCTTTGTATGTAGCGGTGTTTTGTGGGCACTATATGGTAGTATTATATAGAAACTGTAGGAATTTTATTGGGCCGTAAATGTGGGAAATCAGTATATCGCTGTTTGATTTGAGCCATATAAAGCAATATTATTTTGATACTGTAGGCGGTATTATGTCAATTCTCTATCGTGTGTACTAAATGTATCTGGGGAAGGGGGCAATGAATGCCACTATTGGGGTAAGTATGTGGCAGTGTTATATGAGCACCATAGGACGGGCATTTTTATAGTATAGATATATGGCAAAAATATCTGCACTATATGGTAGTATCATTTGGTTACCATGTTGAGCTATTACTAGCGATGAGCTCGGGTCCTCAGTACTCGGATCGAGCAGGTCGGATGATCAGACGGACGTGACTCGAGTAATGAGTATAATGGACGTCAATGGGAAAGTCAAGCACATTTCTGGAAGACCCTAACGTGAGGGCTGGGGGGCCGCAAAATCACTGAAAAGGATGGAAACAGTATGGGGGAGACATCTGGAAACATCTCTCACTCCATGTTGCTACTGGGAATAATATTATCAGTGTATGACTATGACGCCACTTAGGGTATGTCCATATCATCGGTGTTCATTCAGGCTTTCACACAGCTGAATTTCGGCATGCGTCCCGCACCTCCGCTCACTAGCAGGTTTCATTGCGTTTTTGCAGAAAGCAGAAGAAACAGTAAATTGGCAAAGTAATGTCCCCCATCCCCTACCTATTGTATACGTGCACCCTGTGTTGCCTTTCACATGTAACTAAAGGGTTGTTAGCCTGGTGAAACCTAATAAATAAATATTTTTTTAATAAACACGTTGGGTCCCCTATTTTTGATAACTTGCCAAGGTAAAGTAGACAGCTGCGGGCTGATATTATCAGGGTGGGAAGGTCCATGATTATTTGGGCCTCCCCAGCCTGAACATACTAGCCCGCAGCTGCCCCAGAAGTGACACATCACATTTATTTTATTATCTGCTTCAGCTTGATCTCAAGTCATGACTTGATGGATGGATGCTCTGTAGGAATTTCGATCTTGCGCCGCCTAGACAGGTCGACCAGGGTCTTCTCCAAGCCTAGATAGGTCCACCAGGGTCTTCTCCAAGCCTAGATAGGTCCACCAGGGTCTTCTCCAAGCCTAGATAGGTCCACCAGGGTCTTCTCCAAGCCTAGATAGGTCCATCAGGATCTTCTCCAGGCCTAGATAGGTCCACAGGGTCTTCTCCAGGCTTAGATAGGTCCACCTGGGACTTCTCCAAGCCTAGATGGGTCCACATGGTCTTCCTCAAACCTACAAAGGTCCACCAGCATCTTTTCCAAGACTAGATAGCACCGCCAGGGTCTTCTTGAAGCCCTAGATAGGTCCACCAGGGTCTTCTCTGTTATCTTAATTGAACCAACCCATCAGGTTGCTGGTCTTTCTCTTCGCCTTGTTCCTTCTATGCTTCTGACCATGATGTCCTTCTCCAGTGATTGCTCTCTTCGTATGATGTGTAGACAAGTCGTATCTTGGTGATCTTCCTTCCAGTGACATGTCTGCCTTGATTTGTTCCAGTATTGATGTGTTTGTTCTTCTCACCATCCATGGTATTGATATCATCCTTCTCGAGCTCCACATTATGAAGACGTTGATTATTCTTCTGTCTTGTTTCTTTATCATCCAGGTGTCACTTCCATATGTTACTACAGAATAGACCAGACTATGTACGAGCCGTGTCTTCATCACCAGTGAAATGTTCCATTGTCCAGTGACTTCATTGATGATTTGCCCATAGCTTTTCTCCTATTGACTTCCGGTGTCGTCGCTGCATCTTGAGTGATCATTGATCTGAGTAGGGTGAAGTCCTTTACCTCTTCCAGTTTGTCACCGTCCATCTTACATGTGTCCGCTCGTACCTGGCAGTAGTCAGTATCTTTGTCTTCTTTGTGTTCAGGAGCCGACCCATGTTGGAGCTTCCCATCCTCCATTCCATCTACACTTGTCACTGTCATGGAAACCTAGTCAGGACCTGCAGATCTCTGGCGCCCCCTTATCCTGCTGGCCAAACCAGATATTGCCAGAGGATAAGACAAGGAGCCCAGCTGCTCTAATTTATGTCGTCAACTACAGCACGTGATGTGACAGGATGTATATATACCACCAGTTCCTGCCATGAATGTATATACACCTCGATCCAGTCACCCTCAGGCCCACAATATCACATAAGTACAAAAATTATGCTGCCACCACCGATCTCTTTCAGGTGGATCGGTCACCTGTCTGGTAACGTGTAATAGCGGGGAGGCGTGTCAGCTCGTCATAGAACAGGAAGAACAAAAGTAAGCAAATTATAAAGTTCACTCCAGAAAGTTGGCAGTGTTTACATAAGATATCCAAGATATTACAAAAGAGACAATTTACATATATGCACAAAACAGTTATTAAAATAAAAGGAATTAAATGAGAAAGGTACAAAACCTGCGCCACACAGTGACAAACTCATATTCAGTGTGGGGGGTGGCTCCCCAGAAATGTATGATTCCTCTACGCAGCGTGTGGTGCTGCGTCTGACGTCCCGGGGGGAATGAGCCTAAAATGGACACTTTGGTTTTATGTAATGGGACATAAAATCCAGGAACTCACACTTGTGTTCACCTCCCTGGTGGGCTAGTTCTCTGAAACCCACCTCTTTCACAATTCTCCAAAAACCTCCATTTTTCATGTTTGGTTGGGCCACTCCCACGTTAAAACCAGGGACATCATGTTTTCCTTCAGGAATTTACATGAAGATTGATATCAAATATGATATATCTGTGATGTTCAGAAGGTCAAAACCCATTTCCCAGGTTTCTGATTGTTTCCCCGATATAAAAGATATACCATCATAACTGGAAAAAGGTAAACATCCCAAAAATATGATTTATGAATTTGTGGTATGAACCAGTCTTATGAAATTTGACATTAAAAGACTGTAAGTTAAGACACAGGGATATCACAGGGACAAAACCAGATTAGACCAGCTGAATTCTGCTCAGCATTTTATGGCTTGTCGTAAAAATTCCTGACTGGTGGGGAAGCAAACCGGAGATCTACATATCTTCCTTATGAATGAACAAGGGGTGGAGAGGTGAGCCATCTCTGGCTGTCTTTTTCAACATTTTAAAACAATGACAAGAATTCATATTTTCCTGACAGTTGCTATCAGTGTTGTATCGTCTGGGGATCTTAGATGTTTCTTCCAACAATTTTGATTCCTTCTTTTTTGGCAAGTCCAGCCTTCCTGACAATAGCTTCTGTATATAAAGTGAAGAGTAATGGTGACCCGATGCTGCCTTGTCTGATGCCTCGCTCTACTATGAACCATGTGGTGTCACTGTGTGCCGTCCGGACTGTTGCTTTTTGGTCAATATAAAGGTTCCTAATGAGGCTGATCAACACAAGCATATCCTTGCTATATTGTTTGACCTTTTTCATTATCCATCTGATGTTGACTAATACATCTCTTGTTCCTCGGCCTTTGTCGAATCCCTATGATCTAATTCTCATGATGTGCCTGGCTCTTCCTATTGCCCTGGTGTGGTGTTAATCATGGTTTTGGTTAATGGGGTTGATGTCAGCTGTAAATTGTCATCCCTGGTGTTAGTAATGGAGAGGCATCTATTAGACTCCCCCATTACTAACCCAGTAACTCTAAAGACATATATATGACATTATCTACGCACTACATGTCAGTATAACTTGTATACCATATTGAGGTATTATTTAGACATTGCATGGCACTATCATTTGTGCACTGAAAAGCAATTTTATTTGGGCAATGAATGGCACTATCATGGTAAATGTAGTATAATGTGGAGAGGACGTTTTATATAAAATGAGCCCTTAGTGGGGACCCCGGTAAACACCATGAATAATCTGTACCTACCAACCAGCATTACAGTGCGAGTACATTCAATAACAAGACTTTTGGCAGCTTTGGCAATTACCGAGTATAGTGCTGATGCCATTATGATTGATGACCAGGGGCGTAATGATCGCAATCTCTGGAGTTGCGACCACCGACCCCGGGGGTCATCTGCATCCCTGCCCCCTGACCGGGTCAGCAGTAGGGCTACAGGTCCCGCCGACCCCATCACCTGTGATGACAATGAAAAGCAGCATTGGAGGTGCACAAATTGTTAATATTTTAAATGATATTTTATCCCTATGGAGAGCCTGTATGAATCTCTTTTTGGGGGGGTCAGAAGACTTCTTTACACTTCAGTAGCACACTGGCTGTGCACAACCCCTATATTGCACCCAGCCGTCAACTTCAATGTATAATCCTGATGTAATTCACTGTCTGACCAGCAGATGGTAGACTTCACTAATTTTTCCAGGTTGCAGACATAAGAATGATTTCCACTTTTGCATATTGACTTTTCAGAGAGGAAAAGAACTTGAACTCTAGCGCCACCTATTGTAAGAAGTTTAAGTCTCCTCATTCAGTCTTGGTCTGTTACCTAGCCAGATCAGATCTTATACTTTGTACTGATGAGGGGCAACACCCCAAAACTCTGTGCCTGCAAATTGGGATTCTGGTTTGACTTTTATCATATAACAAGTCTCATTAAAGGATCAATAGTGACTTATGATTTTCTACTTCCAATAGTTGGCACTAGTTTGTCCCCCTTCCCCTCTGAAGAGGCAATTTGCATATTTAATCTCCCGGAGGAGCATTGCAGGCATTTAAGGCTCCTCATTACTGGCATGTCAATCTCTATAAGGAGAAACCTTTCCCCTTAGCTCCCCAGTCTTTGCCTCTCTTGCAGCCAGATCAAATCTCATACTTTGCACTGATGAGGAGCAATACCCCCGAAACACCATGTCTGCAGTTTGAGATCCTGGTTTGTCTTTTATCATATGACAAGGCTCGTTAAAGGATCGACATTGACTTTGGATTTGCTACTTCCAATAGGCGGCACTAGAGGTTGACCTCTTCACGTTTTAAACACGCGTTGCCTTCTTACTCATGTCAACATGCAACAGGCATCCGAAACGCGTTGGCTGGGGTCACGCCTATCATGCAATTTTCCACTTTTCAGCACAAAAATAAAATCAAGATCAAATAGTCACTATGATATTTATATAATCAAATGGAATAAAATCCTCTGTGTGTCTCCCTACGCTGTGTGGATCCGGTCTCCTGTAGATGTCACTATCGGCACAGACATCTGTAGAGGAAACATTTTGCAAGATAAACTGGAATAACCACAGTTAATGTTCATTTAAAACCATAAAAATTCAAGCCTGGATGTGATTTACCCCAAACACCCTACATCAAACTTAGATTTGTCCAAAAAGCTGAGATATAGGGTGCTGTTGTGACGGGGTGTGCGACAGAGCAGGAAGGGACACCAAAGAGATTTATTGGGGCCGGGAGATAGAACATCAGATATGAATATTGTTCTTTAGAGTCCACAACAAAGGGAATAGATCAGGGGTTGCCACCCGGTAATCCGACGCCAGGGAAAAAGCAGACCCGGTCCTTAAATGAGTTCAGTGAATACAGCAGATGAGGGACAACACAATCCCACGTGGCAGCTTCTATCAGTCCACATATCGGCACCAGGATCTGGCCACAGCCTCAGATCCTCCAGCTTCAGATGTCACAACACAACTAACAAGCATGAGTATAATGTTCTCTCTACTAGAATCAGCCCCTGGATAAGGGCAAAGTTGAACATTTGGCTAAATGGAAAAGTTTCTAGAAGCTCCAGGCCCCATCCTGTCTACAGGTTTGTATATTGGAGTTACCCCCTGTAGAGAGGAACAAAGGCAGATTCCCCCACTAGATGCAGGCCTGGAAACACTAAAGCAGGTAACATTACACAGATAACATGAACACAGGCCAGGGGAGGGACACACTGTTACAGCTGTATTCTGACTCTCAGTACTGTACAATATGTTTCCCATTGTGCCTTGAATGTGCATGACACCAACTATTCCCATACTTACAAGCTAAAAAGGGTGGGATCTGTGAAAACTTTGTCCAAATGTGGCCCTTTTGGGTTGGGTCAGGATGTGCCTGGGCTGGGATTGAGATTTGGGGCAGTGGCACTTGAAAGGGTTTTCCCACAAACAAAATTAATTTTAAAGTTGATTTTAATCAATAGATCTTGGAATAATATAAGTTCAACAATTGGATGTTAAAAAAAATGTTCCTGTCCCGAGATATTCTTATATATGTGCCCCTGTGTAATGTATGTGTCCGACTATGCAGGAAAAGGGGATATACCACAGCTCCTCTCTTATATTCTCTTATATTCTGTGATCCCCAGCTGTAATGCATATATACCGTATATACTCGTGTATAAGCCGACCCGTGTATAAGCCGACCCCCCTACTTTTGCCCCCAAAAACTGGGAAAACTTATTGACTCGCGTATAAGCCGAGGGTGGACCCCAGAACAGGTATACAGCCCCCAGCAGTTTGGTATACAGCAGCCTCCCCAGTGGTATATACAGGCCCCAGCAGTGTTACAGCAGCAGCCCCAGTGGTATATACAGCAGCAGCCCCAGTGGGATATACAGCAGCAGCCCCAGAGGTATATATAGCAGCAGCCCCAGAGGTATATATAGCAGCAGCCTCAGAGGTATATACAGCAGCAGCCCCAGAGGTATATACAGCAGCAGCCTCAGAGGTATATACAGCAGCAGCCCCAGAGGTATATATAGCAGCAGCCCCAGTGGTATATACAGCAGCAGCCCCAGTGGTATATACAGCAGCAGCCCCCGTGTATAAACTGACCCCCCTACTTTTGCCCCCGAAAACTGGGAAAACTTATTGACTCGCATATAAGCCGAGGGTGGACCCCAGCACAGGTATACAACCCCCAGCAGTGAGGTATACAGCCACCAGGAGTATGGTATACAGCCACCAGGAGTATAGTATACAGCCACCAGGAGTATGGTATACAGCCACCAGGACAGGTATACAGCCACCAGCAGTAAGGTATACAGGTCCCTCCAGTGGTATACAGCCCCCAGCAGTGAAGTATACAGGCCCCCCAGTGGTATACAAGCCCCAGCAGTATGGTATACAGCAGGTATACAAAGGTATACAGGCGGCCCCCAGAGGTATACAGGTGGCCCCCAGAGGTATACAGGCCCCCAGAGGTATACAGGTGGCCTCCAGAGGTATACAGGCCCCCCACACTGTGCAGCCCCCAGATGTATACAGGCCCCCAGTGGGGTATACAGCAGGCCCCCAGTGGCACTCGCCCCCCACACTGTGCAGCCCCCAGATGTATACAGGCCCCCAGTGGGGTATACAGCAGGCCCCCAGTGGCACTCGCCCCCCACACTGTGCAGCCCCCAGATGTATACAGGCCCCCAGTGGGGTATACAGCAGGCCCCCTGTGGCACTCGCCCCCCACACTGTGCAGCCCCCAGATGTATACAGGCCCCCAGTGGGGTATACAGCAGGCCCCAATGGCACTCGCCCCCCACACTGTGCAGCCCCCAGATGTATACAGGCCCCCAGTGGGGTATACAGCAGGACCCCAGTGGCACTCGCCCCCCACACTGTGAAGAGCCCCCCCTCCCACTGCATTAACTTACCATCCAGCGTCTTCATCACCGCCGGTCCTCCCGTCCATCTCGCGCGCTGCGTTCCCGGTCTCATGTGACCTGGCGGTCGCAGTCGGATGACGTCATCGCGCCGGGTCACGTGAGACCCGAACACAGCGCGAGAGGATGGACAGGAGGACCGGCGGTGATGAAGACGCTGGATGGTAAGATAATGCAGTGGGAGGGGGGGCTCTGCACAGTGTGGGGGGTGAGTGCCACTGGGGGCCTGCTGTATACCCCACTGGGGGCCTGTATACATCTGGGGGCTTTATTGCACGGCTCCCCCTGCCGCTGTGATGGGCGGGTGAAGCCGTGCATATCTAATGAGCGGCCCCATGTGACGGGCCGCTCTGTCAGCAGCCTCCCCCCGCCTCCTCCAGCCTCCCCAGCACCCGGACACAGCCCCCACACACCACATACCGTATTGACCCATGTATAAGCCGAAGGGGGGACTTTTCAGCCCAATGTTTGGGCTGAAAAACTCGGCTTATACACGAGTATATACGGTACACATATATTGTGTGATTCCCAGCTGTAATGTCTGTATACTCTTATATTCTGTGATCCCCGGATGTAATGTCTGTATACTCTTATATTCTGTGATCCCGGGCTGTAATGTCTGTATACTCTTATATTCCGTGATCCCCATGATATAATGTCTATATACTCTTATATTCTGTGATCCCCGGCTGTAATGTCTGTATACTCTTATATTCTGTGATTCCCAGCTGTAATGTCTGTATACTCTTATATTCTGTGATCCCCGGATGTAATGTCTGTATACTCTTATATTCTGTGATCCCTGGCTGTAATGTCTGTATACTCATATATTCTGTGATCCTCGGCTGTAATGTCTGTATACTCTTATATCCTGTGATCCCCGGCTGTAATGTCTGTATACTCTTATATTCTGTGATCCGCGGCTGTAATGTCTGTATACTCTTATATTCTGTGATCCTCAGCTGTAATGTCTGTATACTCTTATATTCTGTGATCCCTGGCTGTAATGTCTGTATACTCTTATATCCTGTGATCCCTGGCTGTAATGTCTGTATACTCTTATATTCTGTGATCCCCGGCAGTAATGTCTGTATACTCTTATATTCTGTGGTCCCCGGCTGTAATGTCTGTATACTCTTATATTCTGTGGTCCCCGGCTGTAATGTCTGTATACTCTTATATTCTGTGATCCCCGGCAGTAATGTCTGTATACTCTTATATTCTGTGATCCCCTGCTGTAATGTCTGTATACTCTTATATTCTGTGATCCCCGGCTGTAATGTCTGTATACTCTTATATTCTGTGATTCCCGGCTGTAATGTCTGTATACTCTTATATTCTGTGATCCCAGGCTGTAATGTCTGTATACACTTATATTCTGTGATCCCCGGCTGTAATGTCTGTATACTCTTATATTCTGTGATCTCTGGCTGTAATATCTGTATACTCTTCTATTCTGTGATCCCCAGCTGTAATGTCTGTATACTCTTATATTCTGTAGTCCCTGGCTGTAATGTCTGTATACTCTTATATTCTGTGATCCCCGGCTGTAATGTCTGTATACTCTTATATTCTGTGATCCCCGGCTGTAATGTCTGTATACTCTTATATTCTGTGATTCCCGGCTGTAATGTCTGTATACTCTTATATTCTGTGATCCCCGGCTATAATGTCTGTATACACTTATATTCTGTGATCCCCGGCTGTAATGTCTGTATACTCTTATATTCTGTGATCTCTGGCTGTAATATCTGTATACTCTTCTATTCTGTGATCCCCAGCTGTAATGTCTGTATACTCTTATATTCTGTAGTCCCTGGCTGTAATGTCTGTATAGTCTTTTACTCCCCCCAGGAGCTGTGGTATATCCAACCTGTTCATGCATGGTCAAACACATCTATTACACAGGGACACATATATAAGAATATCTCGGGACAGGAACATTTGATATAAACACATCCAATTGTGGAATTTATTATTATTTTGAGATCTATTGATTAAACTCAACTACGGTATGAGGGGAAAATTCCTTTAAATACTCCAGAAATGTTGTCAGCTATAATTGCCCCTCCTATATCTCCACCCCCGAGTAAATTGTCCTACCAATGTGGTGGATTATCATCATTGGGACGGGTAAGTTTCACAGTCACGGCTTGGATTTCACCATTTCCTCTATCCCTCTTATAAGATATAGGCGGCAACCATCAATAATTAAAACAATATAGCGATCACTTCAACCCTGATTCCAATAATTCCCCTAATGACCCTGTAAATTGAATGTTCTGGCTGTCTGCTAGATTAAATCATTTATCAAGAAATTCCCATGGGATAGAGATTCTGCAATGAGTCGTCTTTGTGAGTCGCTATTGTTCACTGTTATCTGCAAAGCAATAAGCTGTTTGTATCTTGATGCACCATTATCGTCCCTGGGCCGCTGCATAAAGAAGCACGAAGATAGGTCTAGCATCAGGGCCAAGGTAATAGTCACGTCCGGACCCTGGTGCTTGGTGAGGAGCTAAAAAGTCCTGTAAGTCCATGAAAAAATGCATGTTACATAAATGGCACATAAGGGGTATGGTATCCCATAAAGTGGCCATCCCCATGGGATACCAGAAGAATAGTGTTTCATGCAAATACTGTGATTTCTGTGTATATCATGTATTGTCAGACCAGCTGAAAGGCAGCACTGAAAGGGTTTATCACCCCCCTCCCTTTGCAGTGGTTTAAGCCAGGTCTGCTTAGCATGCAGGATAAGGTTACTGAGCTGTAATAGTCACATGCAGGGGGGAGGGACAAACCCCTCCGGCTACAGTGTAGAATAGTGTGTCGGGGGAGGAGAGCAGTGGAGAGAAAGCTAATGGCAGCCATGTAGGGATATGGCCATTGTACTTGGGAAAGGAAAACATATGCTTCAGTGTAGTGCAGCTGAGCATAAAGACTGCATAAGGGAAATCTGAACTAGGATTTGATGAGAAGCATCCCTTCAGTGGTCTGCCTGTCTGGGTCAATGTTTTACTGTAAGTGAAAACTCACTGTCCTCCTATTACCTGCCATAGGTAAATAACTACCTATCCATTACTGGCAGTAAAGAGACTGTTCATTTTCAAGTCCTAAGTGTTCCTTCATGATTGGAGATTAACTACTCAAACAGCTATCCCACCATCATATTCCACTTCTATTGAGGGACTTTGTGTGTGTACAATTTAGAGGAGATCCACTTCTTTGACTCAAAACAGGAAACGGGGCAGGTTTTCGTCTCTACAGGAATTGGGAATGGTTCTTTGGCGTCTACACAGGAAGTGGGGGTGGGTCTTTGTCTCTACACGAAGTGCATAAGGATCTTTGATTCTCCACAGGAAGTGGGGGTGGGTCTTTGTCTCTACATGAAGTGCATAAGGATCTTTGATTCTCCACAGGAAGTGGGGGTGGGTCTTTGTCTCTACATGAAGTGCATAAGGATCTTTGATTCTCCACAGGAAGTGGGGGTGGGTCTTTGTCTCTACACGAGTGCATAAGGATCTTTGATTCTCCACAGGAAGCGGGGAAGGCTTTGACTCTTCACAGAAAGCAGGGGCAGGTCTTTGATTCTCCACAGGAAGGGAAAGGTTGTTTGAGTCTCTACAAGAAGTGAGAGTGGGAGTCTGTCTTTACAGGAAGTGTGTAAGGCTCTTTGTATCAATATATGAAGGGGGTGGGTCTTTGTCTCTACATGTAGTGCATAAGGATCTTTGATTCTCCACAGGAAGTATGGGCAGGGCTTTGTCTCGACGGGATACGGGAATGACTTTTGTCTCCACAGGAAGTGAGGAAGGCTTTTTATCTCTCAAAGATGTCGTGAAGAATCTTTGTCACCCTACATGAAGTGAAGGCGATTCTTTGTCTCTACAGGAAATGGATGACGCTCCATGTTACTCTACAGGAAGTAGGAAAGGCTCTTTGTCTCTCTATAAAAAGTAGGGGAAACCTCTTTGCCTCTTTACAGGAAGGGTGAGTCTTTATCTCAACAGGAAGTGGGAGTGAGACTTTGTCCCTCCATAGGAAGTAGTGGTGGGGCTTTTTCACTCTAAAGGAAGTGAGGGGCATTGTCTCTCAATAGGATGTTGGAGGCTTTGTATCTAGAGGAAGAAAGAAAGGCCCTGTCTCTCTACAAGAAGTGGGAGTGGAACATTGTCCTTCTACAGGAGTGGGAAGGGCTTTGTATATGCAGGATGTGTGGAAGGCTCGTTGTCTCTACAGAGGAAATGGCAGTGGCTCTTTTGCAAAAAGTGAGGATGCTTCTTTGACTCTCCAAAAGGAAGTGGGTGCAATTCTTTGTGTCCACAGGAAATAGGGAAGGCTCTTTGTCTCTTTACAGGAAATGGGATAGACTTTTTGTCTCTCCAAAGGAAGTGTGGCAGGCTCTTTGTCTGTTTATTGAAAGTGGCTAAGGCTCTTCGTCTCTCCACAGGAAGGGGGAAGGCATTTTTTCTCAACAGGAAGTGGGAGTGATGCTTTTTTTCTCTAAAAGAAGTGGTGGGCTTTGATTCTCAACAGAATGTGGGGGACTTTGTATATACATGAAGTAGGGAATGTTGTTTCTCTACAAGAAGTGCTCTGTCTCAGCCCCCCCACGCAGTATCTCACCCCCTGTGCAATGAGTGCACTGTCCCAGACTGATGTTGGCTTATGAATAGTGATGATAAGCCAACATTAGAGAAGTGTCTATACCGGTGGTGCAGGAGATCAGTGTCTCCCTGCAAGTGACATCAGTGGAAGCTCCCGGCTTATTACTATCCATAAGCCGCCCCGGTAGAGACCACTGACGTTACTTGCAGGGAGACGCTGATCTCCTGCACAGCCAGGATGGACAAATCTCTGATGTTGGCTTATCACTATTCATAAGCCGACATCAGTCAGGGACAGTGCGATCGTACAGGTGGCTAGTCACTGCAAAGGGGATAGGGAGAGGGAAGGGGGTTCTAGAGACCCTTCTCCAGGAAGTTAGTGTAGAGAGGGAAGGGTAGGGAAATTTTTAAAGCAAGTCTATTAGAAAAAAACATACAGGAATAAAGTAGATAGGAAGTTAAGAGAAAAAAGCTTGGCCTCAGATTAACCCTTTAAGTGAGTATTATTTGGGTACTACGTTATTAGAGTCATATATGGAAGGTTTCTCGCCATGAAAGCTTTATTGAAGAAAAAACTTGTCTAAGGCTTGTTCACACACAGCGTTTTTGAACCGTTTTGTGCTGACCTGTTTTTGTAAATAGATTTATTTTTTTTAAAAAATATCAGAAAGGCATCATCTGTTTTTAATGCAATTTCGGCTTGTCCATTTTTTTAGCCTATAAACACTGTTTTCAATGGGAAACAGCGGATCAGGAAAACGGATCCATAATTGACATGCTCCTTTTTTTAGGTCTGTTTTCTCCCCAAAAAGCGGACCACTTAAAAATGTGTGTCTGAATACCAGACCATGAAAAGTCATTGCCTTTGCTGGGAATCTCAGAAGGAGATCCGTATCACTGCAAAAACAGAACCTCACAACGGATCAAAAATGCTGTGTGTGAGAATATAGCCTAAAAATGGGAAAATTTGCTTCATACACACAAAATATAACTGTCCCTGGCTACTTCCCTGCATAACCCCCCCTTCATACACCTTATAATATGTTAGTACTCATGTATTTATTGGGGCTGTAAGGGACGTGTTAGGACCCCGTTACGGTACCCTTTTTTGATAGCCACTAATGTCCACCCATTGCTCTTTCAAATGAAATTTTTGATGGCGTAATTGTGTTACCGGTAATGTAATATGCATGAAAAGGAAAAGTTTTTCTTTCAACTAGATAATTCCAGCGAAGGTTGGAACATGTCCATTTCCTCCGTACGGTATAATCTCCTGACGGTGGATGAAGTTGATTTATCCTAAATTTACCTAAATCTCCTTTCTAATCCTCTGTTGGAGTTAGAATTTCAATTGTGGAGCAGCATTTCTATAATTGCATTTGTGTGCAGGCTGGTTGGGTCTAATCCTCAGGATGATGAACCTTTCAATTGCAATGTCTGTGTTATCCCGGGGCTCCGCATTGTTCCAGATCTCAGCCGGGTCACCGCTCTCCCCGGCTTCTAATATTAATGCAAGCCCGGTGATTATTTTGTCTCTTTCTCGTGTTTGACTTTGATCTCCGCATAATTAGAGATTGATAAATCTAGTCCAACTCTAATGCGGTTTGTCAGGACAAAATGAGAATGTTCTGCATATTAATGACCATAATAACAATAATTATGGCGTCAATAATAACATATAATTAAGGGTAGCAACCTATTATAGAGATTGTTATTAGATAATAAAAGAATTATTATTAGGAGCAGAGAATTGAACGATGGACACATTTAGCAGTTTGCAGAAGGAAATTTATCTTCTATAACAGAAAACTAATTATACAATAAGTTTGGATCCGGCATGAAATATTCCAGATTATAAGACGTTCTGGATGACTGGAGGCAGTGGCGTAACTTGACATTCATGCGAAAGCTCCAAAGGGGCCCCCAATTATTGCAAATCTTCATTAGTAGTGGTCATTTTCTATAGGTCAAAGAAACATTTTGGGCCCCCCTTAGGCTCCAGGGCCCCTGCAGCCCCTGCACCTATTGTAGTTACACCCCTGACTGGAGGTCATGTGAGAGTATAGACAACCTAGAAATAGAAATGATCAGACATTCCGAATTAGATTATTGATTTATGGATTAACTCATTGATTGCCAAGTGTATGTACATCGGCATGCAAAAGTTTGTGCAGCCCTGTTCAGATATACTGTTATTGTGAACAGTTAAGCAAGTTGAAGATAAAATTATCTCTAAAAGGCGTAAAGTTAAAGATGACACATTTCCTTTGTATTTTAGGCAAAGCAAAATATTTTCATCTCTTACATTTTGAAATTAACAAAAAATTAAAATGGTTCGATACAAAAGTTTTGGCATTCTGCATAGTAGCACCCCTTTTGTGAGTATCACAGCTTGGAAACGCTTTTTGTAGAAGCCAAGAGTCATCTCTTGCTTGAGGGATTTTCATCATTTCTTCTTTGGACATGTCTCATCTTCCAGTTCTGTGAGATTCCTGGCTCATCTTCCAGTTTTGTGAGATTCACGGCTCGTCTTCCAGTTCTGTGAGATTCCTGTCTCATCTTCAGTTCTGTAAGATCTTCCAGTTCTGTGAGATTCCTGGCACATCTTCCAGTTTTGTGAGATTTCTGGCTAATCTTCCAGTTCTGTGAGATTTCTGGCTTGTCTTCCAGTTCTGTGAGATTCCTGATTCGTCTTCAGTTCTGTGAGATTCCTGGCTCATCTTCCGGTTCTGTGGGATTCCTGGCTCATCTTCCAGTTCTGTGGGATTCCTGGCTCATCTTCCAGTTCTGTGAGATTCCTGTCTCATCTTCCAGTTCTGTAAGATCTTCCAGTTCTGTGAGATTCCTGGCTCATCTTTCAGTTTTGTGAGATTCCTGGCTCATCTTCCAGTAATGTAAGTTTCCTGGCTCATCTTCCAGTTCTGTGAGATTCCTGGTTCATCTTCCAGTAATGTAAGTTTCCTGACTCATCTTCCAGTTCTGTGAGATACCTGGCTCATCTTTCAGTTCTATGAGATTCCTGGCTCGTCATTCAGTTCTGTGAGATTTTTGGCTCATCTTCCAGTTCTGTGAGATTCCTGGATCGTCTTCAGTTCTGTGATATTCCCAACTTGCATTCCGGTTCTTTGAGATCCCTGACTTGTCTCCAGTTCTGTGAGATTCCTGGCTCGTCTTCCAGTTCTGTGAGATTCCTGGCTCATCTTCCAGTTGTGTGAGATTCCTGGCTAGTCTTCCAGTTCTGTGAGATTCCTGACTCGTCTTCCAGTCCTGGTAGATTCCTGACTCGTCTTCCAGTCCTGGTAGATTCCTGGCTAGTCTTCCAGTTCTGTGAAATTCCTGGCTTGTCTTCCTATTCTGTGAGATTCATGGCTCATCTTCCATTTCTGTGAGATTTTTTTCTCATCTTCCATTCGTGATAATCCTGTCTCGTCTTCCAGTTCTTTGAGAGTCCTGGCTGATCTTCCAGTTTTGTGAGGTTTCTGGCTAATCTTCCAGTTCTGTGAGATTTCTGGCTCGTCTTCCAGTTCTGTGAGATTCCTGATTCGTCTTCAGTTCTGTGAGATTCCTGGCTCATCTTCCGGTTCTGTGGGATTCCTGGCTCATCTTCCAGTTCTGTGGGATTCCTGGCTCATCTTCCAGTTCTGTGAGATTCCTATCTCATCTTCCAGTTCTGTAAGATCTTCCAGTTCTGTGAGATTCCTGGCTCATCTTTCAGTTTTGTGAGATTCCTGGCTCATCTTCCAGTAATGTAAGTTTCCTTGCTCATCTTCCAGTTCTGTGAGATTCCTGGTTCATCTTCCAGTAATGTAAGTTTCCTGGCTCGTCTTCCAGTTCTTTGAGAGTCCTGGCTGATCTTCCAGTTCTGTGAGATTCCTGGCTCACCTTCCAGTTCTGTGAGATTCCTGGCTCACCTTCCAGTTCTGTAAGATTCCTGGCTCACCTTCCAGTTCTGTAAGATTCCTGGCTCGTCTTGCATGCTCTGCTATTTTGAGCATTTACCTTAGATTTTCAATGCTGTTTAGATCAGGGGACTGTGAGGCCATTGTAAAATCTTCAGCTTGCACCTTTTGAGGTTGTCTATTGTGGATTTCGATGTGTGTTTAGGTGTATCATCTTTTTGGAGAAGCCATCCTCTTTGGAACTTCAGGTTTTTTTTACAGATGGTGATATCTTTGCATCACTAATTTGTTGAAATTTCATTTAATCCATTCTTCTCACTATCCGTGAAATGTTCCCTTTTGCCATTGTGTACCACACAACCCCAAACCATAATTGATCCACCAGCATTCTTATTGGTTAGTGCGGTGTTCTTCCCCTGACATTCTCTGCCCTTTTTCTGCACACACACCTTTGATCAATGTGACAAAAGAGTTCTGTTGTAACCTCATCGGTCCACAAGACTTGTTTCCATAATACATCAGGCTTGTTTAGGTGTTCTTTTGTATTGTTCTGATGCTGAATTTTATGGTGAGGACACAAGAGAGGTTTTCTTTCAATGTCTCTTCCATGAAGGCCATATTTGTGCAAGTGTCTTTGTACAGTAGAACAATATACCACAACTCCAGAGTCTACTACATCTTCCTGAAGGCCTCTTGCAGTCATGTGGGGGTTCTGATTTGCTTCTCTATAAATACTACAAGCAAATCTCTGAAATTTTGCTTGGTCTTCCAGACTTTATCTTGACCTCTACTATTTCTGATAACTGCCATTTCTTAATTACATGTTGAATTGAGGAAAAGGCAACTTGATAACACTTTGCTATATTCTTATAGCCTTCTCCTGCTTTGTGGGTCTCCACCATTTTCATTTTCAGGGTGCTCGGAAGCTGCTTATAAAAACCCATGGCTGCTGTTTTTTGGTACAAGGTTAGAGGAGGCTGAGTTTCTATAAAGCTGTGACATTTCCATCACCTGATAGTGAAAAAGCAATAACCCTAACAGGCTAATTAAGATTAAAGCTTGGGGAAAGTTATCTGAGTAGACAAATCTCAAAGGGTGCCCAAACGTTTGCATTTGTCCTTTTTCCTTTTAACAATTTTTAAAATGTTAAAGATGAAAATATTTTGTATTTGCCTATAATACAAAGGAATCATGTCATCTTTAACTTTATGCCTTTTAAGGGCCCGTCACACGGGGCGACATCGCCCCTACGTCGCCTCATGTAAAGGGGCGATGTCGGCGCCGCTGGGAGGTCGCCTGGTTTCAGAGCTCTGAAACCAGGCGACCGATCTGGGGCGATGTGCACACATTGCCCCATGTATCCGGCCGTTGGCGACCTGTCAGGCGATGGGAGCCATAGGCTCCCATTGTCCTGCATCGCCGCTGGGGTTTTCAGACACCCCCAGCGGCGATGCCGCCTGACAGCTCGCCGCGCGGGGGCTGGAGATGTCACCCCGTGTAAATGGGGGACAGCGACGCTGGTGGGGCGCCAAAAACGTGCGCGCACCCGCCAGTCGCCGCCGACATCCCCAGCCCCGTCGCCCGTGTGACGGGGCCTTTAGAGGTTATTGCATCTTCAACTTGCTTAACTGTTCACAATAACAGTCATTTTGACCAGGGGTGTCCAAACTTTTGCATGCCACTGTGTGTGATGGGTCCAGTCCCCTTCCCACATGCAGACGTTAATGGGCATGAAGATGAGATGTCCTATCAAACAGGATTAGAGAAAAGTCTGATTCCAAGTGGTTGACTATTCTGTGGCTCCATCTTGGTGCTAGTCTTGGCATGAACACCTCTCAATTAGTGATGAAATAGGTTTATAACAATGTTATCAAATGACAGGCGCTGTGTTTCAAGTTGTAGTTTAGGTTTTAGTTAGTTTTCCAAGTTGAAAAAGTAAAACAGTAGTTGTCAAAACGATCACAATCACTTTTTATTCTGATATATTGTCACTTGTTGACTGCTGCAGTGTATGTGCTCTCTGTAGTTTTAATGAGAGATCATTTCCTTTGGCACATTCGGAGTTAATGTGTTGATGCTGGTGTGTTGCTGTGAGTCGGCTCTATAGGTGAGGAGCTTTGTGTTGTCAGGTGACCACGTCCCTGGCCTTTAAATACTTCCATCCTTCTACCAGCAGATGTCGCTGATAGAGTTTTAGTCTCTTCAAGACTTCAAGCTGAGAAGACGTGTGTGTGCACTCTATGCTGAAACTTCTTGGTGTTTTTCCTTATTCATGGGATTTGCTGTGTATCCCGGTCCATGGGTAGAGGTGAGGGTGTGTTGGCACAGAGCTGGTTGAAGAGCAGGGAAAAGGTGGTGGCATAGACCTCCTCACCATCAGAGGTATCTCTGGGTACAAGGTCAGCTAGGAACATCAGTCTAGGGCCAGACTAGATACTCAGTTTACCTTTCCCATTTTCTCATCTGCTATACCACTTTTGTGACGTATATTCCCCAACCTACTGTCTCCTGCCCATCATCCTAATTGAATGAAAGCCCATGAGGGCAGGGTCCCTCTCCCCCCGTCACAATCTGTCATTGTTAGTTTGTTCACTGTAACATACATCTGTTTTTTTTATATGAAACCCCTCTCATGTACAGGGCAATGGAATTAATGGTGCTATATAAATAAATAATAACATATTATGTCCAATTCTATCTGCCTCCAGTCACCACTAGAGGGAGCTTAAGAGTTTACAGCAGACATGCACTAAACTTAATAAGAAATTTGTATGCTGGGAGCTCCCTCTAGTGGAAGCTTCTGATAATTAGAATTTTATCATGCTGGGAATTTGGAACTCTGATGTTTATTTTTTACTGTTACAATCTGTATAATTCTATTATGAAAGCTGTCAATGCAGAATATTCTCAAACCAACATAGATCTCAGCAATGGAGATACGAGCCATAAAGCAGTGACAGTGGGTGGCTGCACATTCTCCGTACCTGGAGAGTTTTCCCTTTATCTTAATTTCTATCGGTGTCCACTGGAAACATCTATAATACATGAGTGTCGTGAAGCCTCATGGAAGGTCTCCATTATACCCCAGAATGTATCATTTATCCTCCGGCATCCATATTACTGGAGTCATTCTGTGTTCCAGGATGGGGAAGGGGCACAGCAATGAGGGAATCTGCTTGCCATTAATATTTTATATATCATATAGCCCCGGGGGGTGATGAAAAGATCATCGTCCCTGTAGGGGGGTTCTGTGCTGAAAAGCCCAAGGAAGGACGGCGGAGGATCCGCACGACACCCCCGGGGCTCTGACATTTCTGCTATTTTTACTCATCACCTTTGATAAGGTCATGATGGGGGATCATGGCGCTCGCTGCACTTTAATGAATGCCTAGATCAGGCTTTACAGTGGACATTACAGCTCCGAGGCTCCTGACGTGCTCAAATACTGAGGAGGAAGGAGCATTAATAGGAAATATTTAATTTCTTCTTTTAACATAAAATCATTTATAATACAGCAATTATGTGGTGTACATTACATAAAAAAAAGTCTAATGTAAAATTGGTTTAAAAAAACTAAAATGGTGAGCTCAAGGTTCAACAAATTTCATCTCTCCCGGACGTCTCCCCAAAAAAGGGTAGAATTTCTAAACCTCGTGTAGAACAATGTGATATTAAGGCTTCTGACAGCCACCACTAGAGGGAGCTGTATGAACGGGTATTCATATTGCTTTCATTACCTTCAATAGGATCTGTAATTTTATAATGAGCTATAATGAAAGCACTGTATACAGGGGCCAATTCTATCATTTCAAAGATTCTAGAACATGCACGATTATTGTTCTGCCTTCCTCCATATGTGGTGCCATGGATATCTAGCATACAGCTTAACCCTTGTTCACTTCCCCAAGGAACAGACTGTAGGATTTCTTGAGTCTATATTTATTGAGGTGATGTGAACTTGGTAGTGGTAAAAACTATAATACAAGGAATAAACAGTCTGAATCAGTACTGACATATCATAAAAACAGCAGTATGGTACAGAAATACTTTTACTACCGCTGACCGCTCTTTCAGTGTATCTTTTGCTGGCTCCACTTCTTCCCCTCTTCCTCTCACTATTGGGGTCCCTCAGGGTTCAGTCCTTGGCCCTCTCCTCTTCTCTCTCTACACGGCCCCGATTGGACAGACCATCAGCAGATTTGGCTTTCAGTACCATCTTTATGCTGACGACACACAATTATACACTTCATTCCCTGACCTTACCCCTGCGGTATTAAAGAACACCAATTACTGTCTAGCTGCAGTTTCCAATATCATGTCCGCTCTCTTATTTGAAACTAAACCTTTCCAAAACTGAACTTCTGCTCCCCCATCCACTAACCTCCCTAAATCTGACATCCCTCTCTGTGTGCAGCACCACGATAACGCCTAGGCAGAAGGCTCCCTGTCTGGGTGTTATGTTTGACACCGATCTCTCCTTCACCTCCTATATACAATCTCTTTTCTGCTCTTGTCGCTTACACCTGAAGAATATCTCTAGAGTCTGCCCCTTTCTCACCATGGAAACAACAAAAACCCTCACCGTGGCCCTAATCCATTCCCGCCTTGACTATTGCAATTCTCTATTAAGTGGCCTCCCCCTCACCAGACTTTCTCCTCTCCAGTCCATCCTTAATGCAGCAGCCAGGATCACCCATCTGGCCAATCGTTACTCAGATGCCTCTGCTCTGTGCCAGTCATTGCACTGGCTGCCCGTATACTACAGGATCAAATTCAAATTGCTTGTTCTCACCCACAAAGCTCTTCACAGTGCAGCTACATCTCCTCCCTCATCTCTGTCTATCACCCTACCCGCTCTCTGCGTTCTTCAAATGACCTTCGACTAATATCTGCACTAATCTGATCCTCCCACTCCCGGCTCCAAGACTTCTCCCGAGCTGCACCAATCCTCTGGAATGCTCTACCCCAAGAAATCAGGACTATCCACAACTTGCATGGCTTCAGATGATCCCTAAAAACATATATTTTTAAGGCGGCCTATCATACTCCCTAATACAAGTCCTTTGTACTGTAGACAGTGAATGGGCTATCCCTCTGGACATTACTCTTCTACAAACTCCACCAAACCATAAAGCTCTACACAGATTGTCTGGTGACCATCCATGTAAGCTTAGTCCTATGCCCCATTTCCTCAAGATGCCTGGACCATTAGTGCAATAAGCCCCTGTACCTTGTGCACCCCCTATCCCGTTGTAGATTGTAAGCTCTTTTGAGCAGGGTCACCTTCATTTCTTGCTTTATTTATTGTATTTTCTTTGTTACATTGATTCTATGCCTATTGTTTTGTATTCAATTATTGTACTGTATTTGTTCTCTACTGTAATTACTTACTGTATTATATTGTCTGTACTCTAACCACTGTATTGTAAAGCGCTGTGGAATATGTTGGTGCTATATAAATAAAGCTTTATTATATTTAACAGTATAACACAGAATGCAGTTAACATGGCTATCCAAAGTAAAGGTCACTGCAACAGGCTTCACTCTATACAAAAACACATCTAACTGCATATAGTACAGAAACATGCTAGGATGCAGGATTACAGATACCTCACTTCTATTACACTCTGTACAATGGCTGCAGCCTACAGCCTCCGGACAGCTGCCCCAGAATTGGTGCCTCCATGAGAGATACCAAAACTGGCGTTTACCCTGCTCTTCCAGCTGTCGTGTAGCAGTGGCAGACTGGGTAATAAAGGGGTTGACGTCAACTTTTATATGGCAGCTGATATCAAGCCGTTTTGCTAATGTCAGCTGTCAGTGTGACAGCCAACCATTAGCAATAGTTTCAGTAAAGAATACACATACAAATTACATACATGTGCCTGTATGTGTGTGAATGTACATGTGTGTATACATGTATGTGGGTGTACGTGCGTGTATATGCCAATATACAGTATGTGTGTGTGCATATAACTGGATCCTATAATGTATACAGGGAGCTCCCCCTAGTGGTGGCTGCAGACAGTATCTTATCATGTATCTCTGTTTATAGAGCTCCCTCTAGTGGTGGCTGCAGACAAGATGTTATCATGTATCTCTGTGTATAGAGAGCTCCCTCTAATGGTGGCTGCAGACAGGATCTTATCATGTATCTCTGTATACAGGGAGCTCCCTCTAATGGTGGCTGCAGACAGGATCTTATCATGTATCTCTGTATACTGGGAGCTCCCCCTAGTGGTGACTGCAGACAGGATCTTATCATGTACCTCTATATACAGGGATCTCCCCTCAGTGGTGGCTGCAGACAGGATCTTATCATGTATCTCTGTATACTGGGAGCTCCCCCTAGTGGTGACTGCAGACAGGATCTTATCATGTATCTCTGTATACAGGGAGCTCCCTCTAGTGGTGGCTGCAGACAGAATCTTATCATGTATCTCTGTATACAGGGAGCTCCTCCTAGTGGTGGCTGCAGACAGGATCTTGTCATGTATCTCTGTATACAGGGAGCTTCCCCTAGTGGTCGCTGCAGATAGGATCTTAGCATGTATCCCTGTATACAGGGAGCTCCCCCTAGTGGTGGCTGCAGACAGGATCTTATCATGCATCTCTGTATACAGGGAGCTCCCCCTAGTGGTGACTGCAGACAGAATCCTATCATGTATCTGTATACAGGGAGCCCCCCTAGTGGTGACTGCAGACAGAATCTTATCATGTATTTCTGTATACAGGGAGCTCCCCCTAGTGGTGACTGCAGACAGAATCTTATCATGTATTTCTGTATACAGGGAGCTCCCTCTAGTGGTAACTGCAGACAGAATCTTATCATGTATTTCTGTATACAGGGAGCTCCCCCTAGTGGTGACTGCAGACAGGATCTTATCATATATCTCTGTATACAGGGAGCTCCCCCTAGTGGTAACTGCAGACAGGATCTTATCAGGAATCTCTGTATACAGGGAGCTCCCCCTAGTGGTGTCTGCAGACAGGATCTTATCATGCATCTCTGTATACAGGGAGCTCCCCCTAGTGGTGACTGCAGACAGGATCTTATCATGTATCTCTGAATACAGGGAGCTCCCCCTAGTGGTGACTGCAGGCAGAATTTTATCATGTATCTCTGTATACAGGGAGCTCCCCCTAGTGGTGACTGCAGACAGGATCTTATCATGTATCTCTGTATACAGGGAGCTCCCCCTAGTGGTAACTGCAGACAGCATCTTATCATGTATCTCTGTATACAGGGAGCTCCCCCTAGTGGTGACTGCAGACAGGATCTTATCATGTATCTCTGAATACAGGGAGCTCCCCCTAGTGGTGACTGCAGGCAGAATTTTATCATGTATCTCTGTATACAGGGAGCTCCCCCTAGTGGTGACTGCAGACAGGATCTTATCATGTATCTCTGTATACAGGGAGCTCCCCCTAGTGGTAACTGCAGACAGCATCTTATCATGTATCTCTGTATACAGGGAGCTCCCCCTAGTGGTGGCTGCAGACAGAGTCTTATCATGTATCTCTGTATACAGGGAGCTCCCCCTAGTGGTGGCTGTAGACAGAGTCTTATCATGTATCTCTGTCTATGGCTTTTAATGTTTCCTTAGCAATAAAACCCTCATCATTGTTTGTATATCAGGATTATAACAGATTTGTGATTCTCATTCATGATGCGATAGATTTATATTACGATCTTCCTGTGATCTTCTCCTCGTCTCCCGTCACCTTTGATACAACATCAGCTAGAGACATCATTATCTTCCCGCGTGCAGATTTTATTGTTTTTTTGGTGATACTTAGTAAAGCTGGCAGATCCCAAGAATGCTGCGACCCTTCCTAATAAGAAGCCACAACTCGGAGCCTGTGAGATGAGTTATGATTAATTGCTAGACACTAACACAAATGGAATATATTAGCGGAGAGATGACGGGAGTGACAGCCGGGATCGGTCCCTGATGTGCGCGAGGAGCGAAAAAAAAAAGCACAATTAGAAGATCCAGCTGTACATAGAAGAACAAAGGATAATAGGGGTATTAGGATGTAGCAGAGCTGACTAGGGCATTGAAGATAATGCACTGTGATATCCAAGTAGGTTATTTGTAATTGCACAAAAACTTACCACAGTGTCTTACCTTGTACACAAAACTAGTTATTTAACAATTTCAGCGCTGGTATATCTACAATATTAGTTGTACTGGGAAACACAGTTTTGGAAATGATGTAAAGCAATAAAGTTAAATGATTCTCCTCATCTGATCCACACTTTCATTGGTGATACTAGGTTAGTAAGAGGAAATATGTATTTGGGATGTGCAAAAGACACCTAGGAATTTTGCAAATGTTCACATATGTTGGTGCTGTGAGGAGCTGGTCATGAACTAATGACTGTTGGACTTTTCCAGCATGGATGGCTATGGAGAAGAGGATGTACCAGAGTGTCCCTTCCAGCCTGTGTTCATAGACCATAATGCAAGCATGCTATATTACCATTCAGTCTCCTGAATGTGGTTGTGGGTTGGGAGTCCTTTGTTCCTCCCTGCAGTGGCCTCCTGGACTCACACCTTTGTAGAGTGGCCGGAGACTTCACTGAACTTCATTTACTTTTGAATTGAATGTACATATGATTGGAGGTTGGGTTTTCTTGTTTTTGCTCAACTAGGAGGCTGATTCTAAGAAGGAGAATAGAAGAAGACACAAATTTGGGGGGGTGGTCAGTTGGTGTTGTGGATTGGAAGCCAGAGGATCAATGCTCAGGCCAGGTCCTGAAACCCATGGATGGACTATAGAAACTGGAGCCTTATTCATGTGTTTCGGTTGTGATTGAATTTTAGGAATCATCCTATGGACTATTTTGCCAGCTGGTTTCTGATCTTGTACCCTAGGGCATCGCATTGTGGCCATTTGGGTCATTTTCCTGGGGTTGCTGAAACACCCTGTACGGATAGAATTTTTTTTTATTGTATTGTTAATCTGCCTAGGAGATTTTTACGATATACAACTTGAAATTTTCATAGGTGCAATAAAAAATGGAAAAGTATGCACATGCCTTAACCCCATCAGAAATACATTGCACATGTACATTGCATGTTGGGTGAAAGTGTATGGATCAGGAGCAGGAGCTGATCCTGCACCAGCTCAACAGTTACCCCCTGTGTTACACAGCCAGCATATGCCTGTAACTGCAGTCATCAGGGCTTCTGTTAATACTCACAGAATCTTATCATGCTTTGTATTGTATTGTTTTTTGTATTGTATTGTATTTTCTCATTCTGAACCGTTTCTTATGATTCTTCGAATATAAACCTCTGAATTGTGAAGCGCTGTGAAATATGGAAAGATTATTATTATTATTATTACAGGGAGCTCCCTCTAGTGGTGGCTGCAGACAGAATATTATCATGTATCTCTGCATACATGGAGCTCTCCCTAGTGGTCACTGCAGACAGAATCTTATCATGTATCTCTGTATACAGGGAGCTCCCCCTAGTGGTGGCTGCAGACAGGATCTTATCATGTATCTCTGTATAGAGGGAGCTCCCCCTAGTGGTCACTGCAGACAGAATCTTATCATGTGTTTCTGTATACAGGGAGCTCCCCCTAGTGGTGGCTGCAGACAGAATCTTATCATGTGTTTCTGTATACAGGGAGCTCCCCTAGTGGAGGCTGTAGACAGAATCTTATCATGTATCTCTGTATACAGGTAGATCCCCCTAGTGGTGATTGCAGACAGAATCTTATCATGTATCTCTGTATACAGGGAGCTCCCTCTAATGGTGACTGCACAGGATCTTATCATGTATCTCTGTATACAGGGAGCTCCCCCTAGTGGTGGCTGCAGACAGAATCTTATCATGTATCTCTGTATACAGGGAGCTCCCCCTAGTGGTGGTTACAGACAGAATCTTATCATGTATCTCTGTATACAGGGAGCTCCACCTAGTGGTGGCTGCAGACAGGATCTTATCATGTATCTCTGTATACAGGGAGCTCCCCCTAGTGGTGGTTACAGACAGAATCTTATGTATCTCTGTATACAGGGAGCTCTCCCTAGTGGTGACTGCAAACAGGATCTTATCATGTATCTATGTATACAGGGAGCTCCCCCTAGTGGTGGCTGCAGACACAATCTTATCATGTATTTCTGTATACGGGGAGGTCCTCATAGTGGTGACTGCAGACAGAATCTTATCATGTATCTCTGTACACAGGGAGCTCCCCCTAGTGGTGACTGCAGACAGAATCTTATCATGTATCTCTGTATACAGGGAGCTCCCCCTAGTGGTGGCTGCAGACAGAATCTTATCATGTATCTCTGTATACAGGGAGCTTCCCCTAGTGGTGGCTGCAGACAGAATCTTATCATGTATCTCTGTATACAGGGAGCTCCTCCTAGTGGTGACTGCAGACAGGATCTTATCATGTATCTCTGTATACAGGGAGCTCCTCCTAGTGGTGGCTGCAGACAGAATCTTATCATGTATCTTTGTATACAGGGAGCTCCCCCTGGTGGTGACTGCAGACAGAATCTTATCATGTATAATAATAATAATAATTTTTATTTATATAGCGCCAACATATTCTGCAGCACTTTACAATTCAGAGAGTATACATAACAACATAATACAATAATATATCATAAAATACAATACAACAGTACAAATATAATACAATACAAACCATATGAGACAAAGAATAGCTAAGTACATCACTGAGCCCATTAGGAGTGAGGTCCCTGCTCACAAGCTTACAATCTATGAGGAGGTAGAGGAGACACAAAAGGTAATAGTAACAAATGCTGTCATATATGGTCCAGCCATCAATATGATAAATAGGGGATTCACATAATGCTGCATGAACCGTTCAGCAGCCAGGATCTGTACAACAGATAAAGTGCTATAAAATGCATGGGGGTGTAGAAAGATGATACACGAGGCCAGATATAGATACAATACAATAAGTAAGGCAAAAATAAAGGTGACTCTGCTCAGAAGAGCTAATAGTCTTCAACAGGATTGGGGTTACACAAGGTACAGGGGCTTATTACAGTGATGTACCTTGTGTAACCTCAATCCAGTCCAGGCATCTTGAGGAAGTGGGGAATGGAAATAAAGTTACATGAATGGTCACCAGACAATCTGTGTAGACGTTTTGGGTTTGGTGGAGTTTGAAGAAGAGATTCTGTCCAGAGGGATAGTGAATGGGTTATATACAGTATAAAGGACTTCTATTAGGGAGTATGATAGGCCGCCTTAAAAAGATGTGTTTTAGGGAGCGTCTGAAGCCATGCAAGTTATGGATAGTTCTGATTTCTTGGGGTAGAGCATTCCAGAGGATTGGTGCGGCTCGGGAGAAGTCTTGGAGCCGGGAGTGGGAGGTTCGGATTAATGCAGAAGTGAGTCTAAAGTCACTTCCACAGCGAAGAGAACGGGTGGGGTGATAGACAGAGATGAGGGAGGAGATGTAGGGGGGTGCTGCACTGTGAAGAGCTTTGTGGGGGAGAAGAAGCAGTTTGAACTTGATCCTGTAGTGTACGAGCAGCCAGTGCAATGACTGGCACAGAGCAGAGGCGTCTGAGTAACGATTGGCCAGATGGGTGATCCTGGCTGCTGCATTAAGGAAGGACTGTAGAGGAGAAAGTTTAGAGAGGGGGAGGCCAATTAATAGAGAATTGCAGTAGTCAAGGCTGGAATGAATCAGGGCCACGGTAAGAGTTTTAGTTGTATCCATGGTGAGAAAGGGGTGAATTCTAGAGATTGTCTTCAGGTGCAAGTGACAAGAGCAGAAGAGAGATTGTATATAGGAGGTGAAGGAGAGATCAGTGTCAAACATAACACCCAGACAGTGAGCCTGCTGCCTAGGCGTTATTGTGGTGCCGCACACAGAGTGAGATGTCAGATTTAGGGAGGTAAGTGGAGGGTGGGAGCAAAAGAAGTTCAGTTTTGGAAAGGTTGAGTTTTAAATAGAGAGCGGACATGATGTTGGAAACTGCAGTTAGACAGTCATTGGTGTTCTTTAATACCGCAGGGGTAAGGTCAGGGGCTGAAGTGTATAGTTGTGTGTCATCAGCATAAAGATGGTACTGGAAGTCAAATCTGCTGATGGTCTGTCCAATCGGGGCCGTGTAGAGAGAGAAGAGAAGATGTCCAAGGACTGAACCCTGAGGGACCCCAATAGTGAGAGGAAGAGGGGAGGAAGTGGAGCCAGAGAATGGTACATTGAAAGAGCGGTCAGAAAGATAGGAAGAGAACCAGGAGAGAGCCGTGTCCTTGATGCCGATGGAGTGCAACATAGAGAGTAGGAGATGGTGGTCAGCAGTGTCAAAGGCTGCAGAGAGATCAAGAAGGATAAGCAGAGAGTGGTGACCATTATGTTTTGCTGTCAGTAGGCCATTGGTCACTTAGATGAGGACGGTTTCTGTAGAATGTAAGGGGCGAAAACCAGACTATAATGGATCTAAAAGAGAGTGAGTGGAGAGTTAACGGGTGAGGCGGGAGTAGACCTGGCGCTCCAGGAGTTTAGTTGTGAAGGGGGGATTGGAGACTGGTCTGTAGTTATTTGTGTAGGGTGGGTGAAGAGAGGATTTCTTTAATAATGGAGTAAAGATAGAGTGTTTGAAGGAGGAGGGTAAGATGCCAGAAGAGAGGGAGAGGTTGAAGATTTTGGTTTGGTGAGTGGTGACGACCGGAGAGAGAGACTGGAGTAGGTGTGAGGGGATGGGGTCAGTGGCGCATGTAGTGGGATCAGAGGAAGAAAGGACCCTGGCAACTTCTTCTTCTGTGACTGGGTCAAAAGTGAGGAGTGAACCCGAGGAAATGTTAGGAAGAATGGGAGTGGCAGCGCTTGGAGGCTGAGAGCTGATTTCCTGGTGGATGTTTTCTATTTTCTCCATAAAGTAAGAAGCCAGATCATCAGCACAGAGGTCAGTGATAAGGGCCTGCACTTTAGGACTGAGGAGAGAGTGAAAGGTGTCAGAGTTTTTTTGGATTGTTGAATAGTTAGAAGATCAGGGTGGTGAAGTAGGTCTGTTTGGCAAGGTGAAGGGCAGAGTTGTAAGTTTTTAGCATGAATTTATAGTGGATAAAGTCTCCTGGTGAGCGAATTTTGTTCCATAGGTGTTCGGCACTCCTAGAGCATCGCTGGAGGAATCGAGTTAGCAATGTGAGCCAAGACTGTTTTATTCTATGTTGGGAGGCTCTGAGGGCAAGGGGTGCGACTGTATCTCTGTATACTGAGAGCTCCCACTAGTGGTGATAGCAGACACAATCTTATCATGTATCTCTGTATACAAGGAGCTCCCCCTAGTGGTGGCTGCAGGCAGGATCTTATCATAGTATCTCTGTATACAGGGGGCTCCCCTAGTGGTGGCTGCAGACACAATCTTATCCTGTATCTCTGTATACAGGGAGCTCCCCCTAGTGGTGACTGCAGATAGAATCTAATGCCACTTCTACCTTCTGCCCACCTGTTAGTGCTTCTTGCAGTATATTCGAGTCCTATGATGAAGTTCTTTAATATTATATTGAAGTGCAGTGAAAAATGAATGTAGATAAGAAGAATGGATAATTTCTTATGAATGGGCTTGTCCTATTTATTTCTAGGATGAGATAAGATCCCATAAAAGAGATTACAGCACTTTTTACCTGTGCAGGAATAAATAGATGATGACACGCACAATCCACATAAGACATTCATTTTCTCGCTGTCTCCCGGGCTCTGATTATCAGTTGATGGCGGGTTTATGTTGATAAATGGGGCTTAATAGATTAACCGGCTCCTGACAGTAATCCCATTATACACTGGGTCCGAGGACGGATTGTGTGATATCATCCTATCCATAAATAAGATAAAACGCCGCAGTCATCGACCGCCAGAAGAAAAGGCAATAATCAAAGTGTCGCAGCAAAAATCCCTCTGTACTTGTAAAAAGGAAAAAAATATTTCACAAAAAGAAATGATTAAGAAATAAATATTTGACATTTTTCGATTTCTCACAATTTGTTTTTTATATAGATTTTTTGTTAAATAATATCCAACATTATGGATGATTTTGTAGTTTTCTGGGTGGTGAAAGGTCATGAGGTCAGTGATAAAGGATCTATAGGATTAGTGGTCCATCCTCCTTAGCATTTTTCAATCCCATACGTGGTCGTATGTTGGGTAGAGATGAGTGAACCTTTTAAAGTTTGGGTTCGGTTCGCCGAACAATCATATATTTGCTGAATAGATTGGCGAACATTTCCCCAAACATCCCCAAAGAGACCGAAAAGCTGCCAAACACAGCTCCAACTGTTTTACAGTGGGACCCTGCGGTTTGTGCACAGCCATTAGCTTCCTAGACTATTACTTGCCAAGCTTCAGCACCGCTGTCACCATGCTTCTGGGTCCACTCATTAACCTCCCTGCTTCCACCCCATTGATTGGTGAAAGTCAGATTCATCCTCGCCGACCCTTTCTATCGGCGTCTGTGATTGTTCCCAATATGGCAACCAAATTGACATCTGATTATTGTAAAAAATAAATAATTGAAAAAATGGGCGTGGGTTTGCCATATTTTTGATTGCCAGACAAGGTAACCCAGACATCTGGAGTCTGGAATTCTCAGCAAGGTGAAGCCCAAGCGTTATTGGCCCCCAAAGCTAAAAATTGCTGCTCACAGCCACCCCAGAATTGGCACCTCCATGAGAGATGCTAAAACTGGCAGTTACCCCACTCTTCCAGTGGCACTGGTGTCAGTGGCTTACTGGGTAATAAGGTGTTTATGTCATCTGAGGATTAACCAGCTGACACCAAGCCCCAGATTGATAATGTCAGGCCTACATTAGACCTGACTATTATAAATCTGTAAGTAAGTAGGAAAAATACACAACACAGAGAAAAAACATTTATTTAGAATAAATGCACAGACATCCCTGTTTCCACCCTTTATTACCACCAAATATACCCTCCAATGGTAATCCACAGCCAGCACGAGTTGTCCCATGACAAACCATCTTAGCTCTGGTACATTTTGATGAGCAGAGACGTGTCTGCCCACCAGGAGAAGCCCTCAGACACTTGCAGTTGGCTTTCTGAGTTGAGTGGTAACGTTAGACAGATCATCAAAGGATAGAAGATGTGCGGCTCTGCAGAATCCTCAGATGAACTCTCTCATGGCACTGCGATCACTGGCACAACTGTGAGTCAGTGTAAGCCTGCTTCCCAAGGTGAACAAATCTGTGTCTGCTTACCGGGATGTAGCAGCGCTGCAGATCTTTGAGGGACCTTGCTATGGATTATTGTCAGAGGGTATGTTTAGGATTAAATAAAAAAATTCAACAAACAAAGCTTCAAAAAGCTTACCAAAAATCTGATATCGATTGCACTCTGCAGGACACAGTAAGCCCAGTGATAAGGCCACAACTGACCACAACATGGGGAGGTGACAGGTGGCATTTTATATGCACACTGATGAGGTTTCAATAGAGCATCAGTCCTCTCTATACTGCAGACATCGGCTCTGTGCTCTATGGTACGGGAGGTATGGGCTCCCCTGCACAGAGACCCAGGCTGCAGAGTGCAGACCTCGGCTCCCCTGCACAGAGCACACAGGGTGAGCACACACACATGCAGCGGTCCCTACTGCACTGACACACTGTGCTGAATCACCTTCACAGCAGCAGATTCGGCACAGTGTGTCAGTGCAGCGGGGACTGCTCTGTACAATGGGGGTGGGTGGTGACATTAGGGGCTGGGGGGGGCTGTAGGAGCCCTGGGGAAGGCCGATCATACTGAGACTGGGGAGAGGGCAGGTCTGTAGGAGCCCTGGGGGTGGCTGGCCATATTGTACAGTGGGGGAGGGGGCTGTTTGTAGGACACTTGGAGGAACCAACCAGTTTCCCATTTCCATGCATGGTCCAATACAAACATTCCCCCTGGACGTTCCCTGGCTGCCGCAAATATGTGATATTTAGGTAACTATGCAACATATTGACAGCATGTATTACAAACTGTCAACATTTCGCAGCCTAGATACACATATGAATTATAGCAAAAGCTTGGACAACCCCTTTAAATGGAAGAAGTTTGGGACCACCAGAAGTCTTCCTAGACCTGGCCATGCAGCCAAACTGAGCAATTGTGGGAGAAGAGCCTTGGTGAGAGGTAAAGAAGAACCCCAAGATTAGTGTGGCTGAGCTCCAGAGATGTAGTAGGAAGATGGGAGAAAATTCCACAAAGTCACCTATCACTGCAGCCTCCACCAGTCGGGCCTTTATGGCAGAGTGACCTGATGGAAGCCTCTCCTCAGTGCAAGATATATGAAAGCCTCATAGAGATTGCAAAAAAAAAACACATGAAGGATCCCAGACTATGAGGAATAAGATTCTCTGGTCTGATGAGATGAAGATAGAACTTTGTGTTGATAATTCTAAGCGGTGGAGAAGACCAGGCCCTGCTCATCACCTGCCCAACACAATCCCAACAGTGAGACATGGTGGAGGCAGCATCATGCTATGGGGGTGTTATCAGCTGCAGGGACAGGACGACTGGTTGTAATTGAAGGAAACATGAATGCGGCCAAGTACAGAGATATCCAGGATGAAAACCTCTTCCAGAGCTCTGGACCTCAGACTTGGCCAAAGGTTCACCTTCCAACAAGACAATGACCCTAAGCACACAGCTAAAATAACAAAGGAGCGGCTTCACAACAACTCTGTGACCATTCCTGACTGGCCCAGCCAGAGCCCTGACCTAAACCCAATGGAGCATCTCTGGAGAGACATGAAAATGGCTCCACCAACATTCACCATCCAACCTGACGGGACTGGAGAGGATCTGCAAGGAGGAATGGCAGAGGATCCCCAAATCCAGGGGGGGTGACTGCATCATTCCCAAGAAGACTCATGGCTGTACGAGCTTTCAAAAAGTGCAAATACTCAATACTGAGCAAAGGGGCTGAATACTTATCACCAATACTGAGCAAAGGGGCTGAATACTTATCATCAATACTGAACAAAGGGGCTGAATACTTATCATCAATACTGAGCAAAGGGGCTGAATACTTATCATCAATACTGAGCAAAGGGGCTGAATACTTATCATCAATACTGAGCAAAGGGGCTGAATACTTATCACCAACACTGAGCAAAGGGGCTGAATACTTATCATCAATACTGAGCAAAGGGGCTGAATACTTATCATCAATACTGAGCAAAGGGGCTGAATACTTATCATCAATACTGAGCAAAGGGGCTGAATACTTATCACCAATACTGAGCAAAGGGGCTGAACACTTATGACCATGTGATATTTCAGTTTTTCTTTTTGAATAAATTTTCAGACATTTCTACATTTCTGTTTTTTTCAGTCAAGATGAGGTGCAGACTGTACATTAATGAGAAAAAAATTAACTTTTTTCAATTTACCAAATGGCTGCAATGAAAGAGTGAAAAATTTAAAGGGGTCTGAATACTTTCTGTACCCACTGTATTTGAAGCATATAATAGACATATGCAATTTTTTCCTGAATTGCTAGCATATAAGTGTAGAAGAGGTGACCTCACATGCTGCTGACCCTCTGCAATAATAAAGGATTGCTCTCTAAACAAAGAAAAAAAAAATATTAAAAAAATAATAAGTTTAAAAAAATTAAAGCTCTCTTAAAGGGATTTTAAGGTTTCTGGATTTTAGGCCTCATCACACGTCAGCTTAAAACACGTACAGCATATGGATGGCATCTGTGAAACACGTACCAGATTAAAAGGCATTAATAAATTACTGATTTTTACATTTTGGAGATGTGCAAATATGATATAGGTAGATGATAGATAAATAGATTGTAGAGCTTTCTATTTAGTCAAATATTTGTATGAAAAAATGATATGGGGTCCGTCCTATTCTTGATAACCAGCCAAGGTAAAGCAGACAGCTGTGGGCTGATATTATTAGGCTGGGAAGGTCCATAGTTATTTGGCTCTCCCCAGCTTAAATATACCATTCTGCAGCTGATCCAGATGTGGCTCATCACATTAGACCCTCCAATCCTGGGTCTTCACCTCGGCTCTTCCTGATCGCCCTGGTGTGGTGGCAATCAGGGTAATGATTAATGGGGTTGAAATCAGCTGTAGAATGTCACCTGGCATCAAGCCCAGGGGTTAGTAATGGTGAAGCATCTATCAGGCACCCCATTACTAACCCGGTAATAAAAAAAAGACACACAAAAAAAATACCCTCAATCCCCATCATTTTAACGTCCTACCCCGGTGCTGCCCTCTTACGTGGAAACACCCAAAGTCTTGAAGTTTTAGTGCAACCTCAAGTTATTCCAATTTTGTCTTTTCAAACCTTTTAAGTGTGGACAATCGTAACAAACTTTTTGTTGACAATTAGTCTTAATAGGATTTCAGCAACTAACAGCAAGTATGGCGTTCATTTACAAAAGATTTAATGGCTGAGCCTGGGATTGTAGTTCCACCAGTTTGTGTATTGCTTAAAACTTTATCCTCCCCCTTCCCAAAAAAAGCGATCCCTATCCATGGAATGACTTGCAGATCGCTGGGGGTCCGACCACTGGGAACATGGCGGAGGTCCTTGCTCCATTTATTGTCTTTGGGAATGCGGAGTCCAGCACTCTGCTGTAATCAGGACAAGGATGCAGAGCCCTGATGTTGGAAATGCTAGGAATTTCAGTGTCACGATGGCCTTTCTTACGTTGGAAACTTGAGACAGGTTTTGGACCTGTGTCTCATTTGTGTATTCAGACTTCATATTAAATGTGTTTCTCTCCTTTGGCAGTTTAGGAGTTAATGCCAGTTTTCTGTTGCTGCTATGCTCCTCAGTTCTCTTCCCAGGTGCAGCTACTTTGTGATCACTCCCATCTCCTTGCTGGTGATTGATCTCGATTCTGGCCTGTCTACCTTAGGAGAAGGTGCCATTCTGGAGAAGCTGACTGTTGCCAAGCCATCTTCTGCCTAGGAGTATGGTAGCAGGTGTAAAGCCTTTCTCCTGTCTGTCTTGTTTTAGTGCAGCAGTTGGGACTAGTTCCCCTGCCGACCATCTCACTATTTGAATGTTAACATCAGGGCTAGCGAGGGACTAGGTATCCTGCTCAGCGACAGGGTGAAAGAACCCAAATAGGCATGGTAGGGATATCGGGGCACAGCTGCAGGTTGGTGCAGGAGGTGTCCTTACCCCGTTCCCTATGAGCAGGTTCCTCCGCTGTATTTATCCCCCCCCAGTGTCTCCCCAGTCTGTTGTGTGTATTACGCCGGACACCGTTGGTCTGTGTGCCACTATCATGTATTATCATCTAATAACTTTTTTTGATGATTAAACTACATCAGTAACACTCCAACATCTTCACCATCTGAATGTAATTGACTCTACTGCTTTGTACCATGTAATCCTCTCCTCCTGTCACTGAAGTTATACTTCTTACTTAAACCCTATACATCAGCCTCAGTCATACATATTTCATGCACCTTGATATTTTGCATTCACGTCATGGTTCCGGCCTGTGTTTGATGTGCCCGGATCCCTGGCTGAGCGGAGACGCCGGTGCGGAGGCAGCAGGACGTCATCGAGAGTCTTCTCCGTCATCCAGGAATCTTCTCCGGCTCCCTCCAGGTTCTCCGCACTCTTCCAGAATAACGATTAACTTGAGGAAAGCGCTAAAGGTTCTTTACTAGAAACGGATAAAATAAACAGGAATTCTCATATGGATACATCTAGTGTTAACCACTTCCCGACTGGACAATTATTTCTTCACCCATTTGCACTTTTACTCTTATTTTTCCATCCCAGCAGCCTAACCAGGGCTTGTTTTTTGCACATTAAACTGATATTTTTATTGATACCATTTTTGCACGCATACATTTTAATCACTTTTCATTGTTTTTTTGTGGGAGACGAAAACCACAATTATGACGTTTACCTTAGGAGATAATTTTATGTTCTTACAAATCGGACTTATGGATGTGGCTGATTACTTTTTAATCTCTGAATGGTGGGAAAGGAAGCCCATTGATATTTATTTTTCTGTATTTATAGTTCTTTCTTAATTTTTACTTTATTTTTTACTCCTCTTGAAGAAACTGAACCTGCGCTTGTTTGATCGCTCATTCTATGTCGTATGCTTCCCCTGCCAGTCATGCACTTCCCCAGGTAGTCGTACGCTTTCCTGGGCGGCTGTACACTTCCCTGGGTGATTGTATGCTTCCCCGGGTGGTTGTACTCTTTCCCGGGCAGTCATACATTTTCCCGAGTGGTTTTACACTTCCATGGGCGGTCCTATGTTCCTGGTCTGTAGTGTGCCTTCCCTGGGCAGTCATACACTTATGCTACCCAGGTGGTTGTACACTTCCCCAGGCAGCCGTACACTTTTCAGGGTGGTTGTATGCTTCCCTGGCCAGTCATACACTTCCCTTAGCGGTCGTTCACTAACCCAGGCGGTCATACGCTTTCCTGTGTGGTTGTATTCTTTGCTAACCAGTCGTACTCTTCACCCAGGCAGTCGTAGGCTTCCCTGCCTGTTCGTACACTCTACTGGGTGGTTGTACACTTTACCCGCGGTCGTACTCTTCACCTTGGCAGTCGTACACTTCCCCAGCTGGTCGCATCTTCCCCTGGTGGTTGAACACTTTCTCGGGCGATTAGACTGTTCCCCAGCTGGTTGTACACTTTCCCCTGCGGTCGAACTCTTATCCGGGTGGTAATACTCTGCCGTGGCTGGTTGTTGTCTTTCCCAGGTTGTAGTACTTTTCACCCAGGTGGTGGTACACTTCCCTAGGTGGTCGTTCGCTTCCCTGGGTGGTTGTTCACTTTATGGTATGGTGGTCCTCTTCCTTGGCCGTCATACACTTCCCCAGGCGGTCGTTCGCTTTCCCGTGTGGTAGTACTCTAGGCTAGCCAGTCATAGTCTTCACCCAGTCGTACGCTTCCCCGCCGGTTCGAACACTCTACCGGGTAGTTGTACACTTTCCCGGGCGGTTGTACTCTTCACTTAGGCAGTCGTATGCTTCCCCGACTGTTTGTACACTCTACTGGGTGGTTGTACACTTTCCCCGCAGTCGTGCTCTTCACCTGGGCAGTCGTACGCTTCCCCAGCTGGTCGCACTCTTCCCCTGGTGGTTGAACACTTTCTCGGACGATTAGACTGTTCCTCAGCTGGTTGTACACTTTGCCCCGGCGGTCGAACTCTTATCCGGGTGGTCATACTCTGCGTGTATGGTTGTTGTCTTCCCCGGGTAGTAGTACTTTTCACCCAGGCGGTGGTACATTTCCCCAGGTGGTCGTTCGCTTCCCTGAGTGGTCGTTCACTTTCTGGTATGGTGGTACTCTTCCCTGGCCATCATACACTTCCCCAGGCGGTCATACGCTTTCCCGTGTGGTAGTACTCTTTGCTAGCTGGTCGTAGTCTTCACCCAGGCAGCCGTACGCTTCCCCGCCTGTTCGTACACTCTACCGGGTGGTTGTACAATTTCCCCGCGGTCGTACTCTTCACCTGGGCAGTCGTACGCTTCCTCAGCTGGTCGCACTCTTTCCCTGGTGGTTGAACACTTTCTCAGGCGATTAGACTGTTCCCCAGCTGGTTGTACACTTTGCCCCGGCGGTCGAACTCTTATCCGGGTGGTCATACTCTGCCGTGTATGGTTGTTGTCTTCCCCAGGTAGTAGTACTTTTCACCCAGGCGGTGGTACACTTCCCCAGGTGGTCGTTCGCTTCCCTGGGTGGTCGCTCACTTTCTGGTATGGTGGTACTCTTCACTGGCCGTCATACACTTCCCCAGGCGGTCGTAAGCTTTCCCGTGTGGTTGTAGTCTTTGCTAGCTGGTCGTAGTCTTCACCCAGGCAGTCGTAGGCTTCCCTGCCTGTTCGTACACTCTACTGGGTGGTTGTACACTTTACCCGCGGTCGTACTCTTCACCTTGGCAGTCGTACACTTCCCCAGCTGGTCGCATCTTCCCTGGTGGTTGAACACTTTCTCGGGCGATTAGACTGTTCCCCAGCTGGTTGTACACTTTCCCCCTGCGGTCGAACTCTTATCCGGGTGGTAATACTCTGCCGTGGCTGGTTGTTGTCTTTCCCAGGTTGTAGTACTTTTCACCCAGGCGGTGGTACACTTCCCCAGGTGGTCGTTCGCTTCCCTGGGTGGTCGCTCACTTTCTGGTATGGTGGTACTCTTCACTGGCCGTCATACACTTCCCCAGGCGGTCGTAAGCTTTCCCGTGTGGTTGTAGTCTTTGCTAGCTGGTCGTAGTCTTCACCCAGGCAGTCGTACGCTTCCCCGCCTGTTTGTACACTCTACCGGGTGGTTGTACAATTTCCCGGGCGGTCGTACACTACCTCAGGCGGTTGGACTATTCCCTGGCTGGTCGTACACTTTCCCGGTGGTCATACTCTGCCGTGGCTGGTTGTTGTCTTCCCCAGGTAGTAGTACTTTTCACCCAGGTGGTCGTTAGCTTTCCTGGGTGGTCGTACACATTCCGGTATGGTGGTCCTCTTCCCCGGCCGTCATACACTTCCCCAGGCGGTCGTTCGCTTCTAGCTGACTTATGACTTGGGACCCTTCGTCCCATCAAGGACAATGAAGCTCCAATTTATAAAAATAACTTACTTTCACTGCATTTTTTATTACTAGTTCACTAACCGAGCACGTCTTCTGTAATTAACGGGAATTCGAGTTTTGTGGATGTTCGCGGCAGTTCAACACTTCAGAATAACTTTACATATAAAGTCCCTAATTCTTAAACTTTTAATGGAGTCCAGAAAGATTGAGGAGTTTGTGGTAACTGTCCTGGTGGTCTGAGTACTGATGGGTGCTAATACGTGGTCTTCTAGGTTATTGAGGTTGACACTGAAATTATCAGTGGTCTTGTTTAGTAAAGGAGTAAATGTATGCATCCCAGGGGGACTGCAGTAAGGAAGGGACACCGGACAGCATCCCTTGTGGGCTAGTGTAAGGAAGGGACACTGGACAGCATCCCTGGTGGGCTGGTGTAAGGAAGGGGCACTCGACAGCATCCCTGGTGGACTGCAGTAAAGAAGGGGTACTGGACAGCATCTATGGTGGGCTGCTGTAAGGAAAAGACACTGGACAGCATCGCTGGTGTAAGGAAGGGACACTGGACAGCATCCCTGGTGGACTGGTGTAAGAAAAAGACACTGGACAGCATCCCTGGTAGACTGCAGTAAGGAAAGGGACACTGGACAGCATCCCTGGTGGGCTGGTGTAAGGACAGACACCGGACAGCATCCCTGGTGGACTGCAGTAAGGAAGGGACACTGGACAGCATCTCTGGTGGACTGGTGTAAGGAAGGGACACTGGACAGCATCCCTGGTGGGCTCGTGTAAGGAAGGACACTGGACAGCATCTCTGGTGGGCTGGTGTAAGGAAGGGACACTGGACAGCGTCCCTGGTGGAGTGGTGTAAGGAAGGGACACTGGACAGCGTCCCTGGTGGAGTGGTGTAAGGAAGGGACACTGGACAGCATCCCTGGTGGGCTGGTGTAAGGAAGGGGCACTGGACAGCATCCCTGGTGGACTGGTGTAAGGAAGGGACACTGGACAGCATCGCTGGTGGACTGGTGTAAGGAAGGGACACTGGACAGCATCCCTGGTGGGATGGTGTAAGGACAGACACTGGACAGCATCCCTGGTGAACTGCAGTAAGGAAGGGACACTGGACAGCATCCCTGGTGGACTGCAGTAAGGAAGGGACATTGGACAGCATCCCTGGTGGACTGGTGTAAGGAAAGGGACACTGGACAGCATCCCTGGTGGACTGGTGTAATGAAGGGACACTGGACAGCATCCCTGGTGGACTGCAGTAAGGAAGGGACATTGGACAGCATCGCTGGTGGACTGGTGTAAGGAAAGGGACACTGGACAGTATCCCTGGTGGGCTGGTGTAATGAAGGGACACTGGACAGCATCCCTGGTGGACTGGAGTGGTAAAGGGATAATAGACGCCATCCCTTGTGATCTAGTGGGCTGACAGATCTCTGGGCAACATCCCTAGTGGTCTGGTGTTGTAAATGGATTCTGCTCATCATCCCTGGTAGCATAGTGTACCATCATCATACGTATACAGCCACACTTGGCATTAAGGCATCATGGTAATGAGGGTTGTGGATCCTTTGGGGGTTAAGTCTCCTTGCCTCAAAATTACATGAAGATGCAATAATCTCCCATTCTATGAAATCTCCGGGAACCTTCCCTCTATATACAGCACAGGCTCAGAGAAGGGGCAGAACCAAGGGGACATGATCCAATATAAAGGAGCCTGGAATCAATGAGTCAATGTGAATATTCTGAGCCAGACAGAAACTAATGAGCCGCACAATGCAAAAGATACAAAGACAAATGTGCCATATTTATATCAGCGCCGGAGACTCCCGGGGAGAGACGTCATCAGACACCGCAACACCGAGATCAATGTCTGCAATCAACGGTGCGGCCCCCGAGGACATCAACTCACCGGCAGAGGACACTGGACGTGCTCAATAGTTATCGTAGACCAATATACAGGGGGGGGCACTTATAGGGAAGCACCTAAATACAATGGGAATGGTTGGTGATATCAACTTCCTGTGTATGGCACATTAGTAATATGGAAGGGGGGAACTTTTCCAGATGGGTGGCGGCCATTTTGAAGTCGGCCATTTTGGATCCAACTTTATTTTTTTCAATGGGTCATGTGACACCTCAAACGTATGGAGAATTTCATAAGAAAAACAATGGTGTGCTTGGTTTTAATGTAACTTTATTCTTTCATGAGTTATGTACAGGTTTATGACCACAAGTGCTGCCCATTGTGTTGGATTGTCAATGCAACCCTCCTTTCCCACTCCTGACACACTGATAGTAACACCGCAGAAGACATGCTGCACAGGCCTCCAGGATCCAGTGTGTCAGATGCTGCTGTTGATATCACTAACCATTCTCATTTTATTTAGGTGCATCCATATAATTGGCCCACCCTGTATATTAAGCCACAATACAGTGCCAAGACATACTGCTGTATGCAACCCATATAATACTGCCATATAGTGAACAACATACTGGGTCTTCCAGCACGACAATGACCCAAAATATATAGCCAAGGCAACAAAGGAGTGGCTCAAACAGAAGCACATTAAGGTGATGGAGTGGCCTAGCCAGTCTCCAGACCTTAATCCCATAGAAAACTTATGGAGGAGCTGAAGCTCTGACTTACCAAGTGACAGCATCAAGATCTTAATGATTTAGAGATGATCTGCAAAGAGGAGTGGAGCAAAATCCCTCCTGACGTGCGCAAACCTCATCATCAACTACAAGAAACGTCTGACTGCTGAGCTGCCAACAAGGGTTTGGCCAACAAGTATTAAGTCTTGTTTGCCAGAGGGATCAAATACTTATTTCTCTCTTCAAAATGCAAAAAACTATATAATTTAGACAATGTGATTTTTTGGATTTTATTTTTGATCTTCTATCTCTCACTGATAACATTAACCGACCCTTAAAAGTATAGATTGTTCATGTCTTAGTTTGTGGGCAACCTTACAATATCAGCAAGGGATCAAATACTTATTTCCCCCACTGTAGGTGATTCCAAAAGATTTACTTATTCTTTAAGGGGAACTTTACAGTGAAAAAAGCTTCATCGCCCCCCCTCAAAAAAAAAGACATAAAATAAGGATACAATGGCCATTGTCTTCTCTTTGAGGCCATTGTCTGCTCTTTCAGGCCATTGTCTGCTCTTTGAGGCCATTGTCTTCTCTTTGAGGCCATTCTTTCCCTTTGAGGCCATTCTTTTCCCTTTGAGGCCATTGTTACTCTTTAAGACCATTGTCTTCTCTTTAAGGCCATTGTTACTCTTTAAGGCCATTGTCTTCTCTTTGAGGCCATTGTCTTCTCTTTGAGGCCATTCTTTCCCTTTGAGACCATTCTTTTCCCTTTGAGGCCATTGTCTTGTCTTTGAGGCCATTGTTTGCTCTTTGAGGCCATTGTCTTGTCTTTGAGGCCATTGTTTTCTCTTTGAGGCCATTGTCTTCTCTTTCAGGCCATGTCTTCTCTTTAAGGCATTGTCTTCTCTTTACGGCCATTGTCTTCTCTTTCAGGCCATTGTCTTCTCTTTAAGGCCATTGTCTTCTCTTTAAGGCCATTGTCTTCTCTTTGAGGCCATTGTCTTCTCTTTCCATCGAGGCCATTGTTTTCTCTTTGAGGCTTCTGATATCGCCTCTTTCACGGCTGCACAATCCTTGATGAGGACAGAACATCAATGACGGATAAATCATTTTGTCCTTTGAGGCTTTTGATATTTTCTGATCTGGTGACTTCATTCTGCATGAAGACCCAACACAAAGCTGTAATGTAAACCCCTCCGTATGGGCCCCGTCCTCCACGAGGGCTCAGGTCCTTTATACATGGTTGATCCCATACAAATTACCTTTTGTATCTTTTCGGCTTGTGAATGGGACAAAATAAAAATTATAATCAAAAAAGAAAGGAGCTTTTATGTGTGACAGCCTTGATTTCTCATTATATTCCCACAATAGATGTTCATTGATGGATGCAGTCGCTTCTATCACCCAATTTTTGACATTTTCTCTGTGTGTTGTTATTGTGTTTTATTTTTGGGGACATTGCGGTAAAACATTCCAGTGACTCGTGTGTTTTGCAGGACTGAAAATATAAGTATTTGTACTAGGTGGAGCTATAGAGTATGTTGATACATTGCCCCATGATGAGTTTCTTTTAACAGCGCACCGTGTGGTCAGACAGGGTATTACACCTTTTCAATAAATTTCAGTTGTGACCCCGGTAATCTGCTGTCACCAGGAACGGTCATAGGTAGAAGGTAGAATTTGCAAAATGTTACCTGTTTCAGAATCTGGGGTGCATAATCAGGGCTGAGGAGTCTCTATGCCAAATATCCGACTCCTCAATTTCCCTAAATCCAACTCCATCAAAATAGGCACCGTCACAGACTCCACAACCAATGGTCGTGGTGAAGTCAGTAAGCCAATCATCCCACTAAAGTCCCTAAAGGCCTCTATGAAGACTAGGTACACCCTAACTGGAAGATTAGGAATTCACAACTCTGCTCTGGCTCCCTAATCAGCCGTTGAGTGTTTAGCGTACCTCCTTAGGAATTTGGGGAAGGTGCAGTCTAGAAATAAAACCTAGATTGTCACAAACAACCTGGCAATAACACTTGACCGCAGGCTGGAATTTCAAGCAAGGTCCACTTCAGAATATCACCAGCAGGAAAGATAGGCCAGGGGAAAGTTTAAAGAGTTAAAACCACCTATTGATAGAAAAATGAAAAAAACAGACAAAACATAAATCAGCACCCAACAAAAGCTGAACCAGGCTGTGGCTTAGGGAAAAAGGAAGCCGATAACGGAACAGAGGATCGCCGGATCGAACCCTTGTCAATAGCTCTCTCATTTTCCATCCTTTCTGGGTGATACATCAGGGAGTCTAACAGTATCTGACATTAAGAAGTAGCTGGCCACGAATGGCAAGGAGTTGACCAGAGCAGTGATACTGAATGAGGCAACAAGGAGACGCTTGGTGTTAAGGCCCCGTTACACGATATCGCCACAATGTTACAGGTTTTGTGAGGTTGCTCCGACCTCGCCAGCGACATTGCTGTGTGTGACACATAGCAGTGAGTGGCCCCCGCTGGGAGATCGCTGATCGGTAACGAATAGCCTGGACCATTTTTTCATCTTCGGTCTTCCGCTGGCCATGCTGCATCGGTGTGTGTGACAGGGAAAACGACCAATGATCTCCATGCTACGCCCGTGACAGTGACAGATCCTAACGACCGTCAAGAGTCGCCGCACCGGTGAGTAGATCTGCCTGTCTGGCATCTCACCATCGACCACTTAGCGACATTCCAGCGATCCCTGCCAGGTCGTATCATTGTCGGGATCGCTGGAATGTCGCTAGGTGTAACGGGGCCTTTAGGCTGTGTTCACACCACTGATGTGGCTTTACCATGCCACAAAAGACCCACGTAACTTACAACAAGATCTGTCTGATTCTTTCTTGAGATAGAGTAGTTCTGCACTTCTTTTCATTCCATCTTATCTGTCAAGACTGAGAAAAGAGGGAATGGAAAGGCATTGCTGGTTGTATGAACATGGCTCAACTGGAATGTAAGTGAATCCTCCCTTAAGAGTCATGTATAGATGCCAAATTGACACAAAAAGTCTCCAATAGTTCTTTACCAAACTGGCTCCCAGGTGGATGCCATGAAACCTTGTTTGGAAATGCTGAGTTCTCATTGGATAGACTTCTGAACTTGTTCTGCCCACCAGGAGCAGGATCTGTAGCCAGTACTGTAAATGCCAGTATTACGTGGCATATATTTATTACATATTCTTTAAAGTTTTATAAACCAGTGGTCATCAATGAGCCTATAATGGGGGTCTCTTCATTGTTTTAGAGCTAGGCTGTGACACAATGAAAGGTTTCTATTGGTTAGACTTTTGAACTTGCCCTGCCCCCCAGGAGCCAGTCCTGTTGCCAGGACTATAAAGTGCCAACATTACATGACAGATAAGTTGACGTTTTACTTACCAGTGATCCTCAATGTACTTATCATGGGGGTCTCTTAATTATTTCAGAGCCAGGCTGTGAAACAATGACAAGTTCTAATTGGTTAGACTTCTGAACTTGCTCCTCCCCTCAGGAGCCAGATCTGTAGCCAGGACTATAAAGTGCCAACAGTACGTGACAGATAACGTTTTATGGACTAGTGGTCCTCAATGTAGGTATGATGGGGATTCCTTGATTGTTGCAGAGCTAGACTGTCCCATGGTGAAGTATTAAAGCTCAAACATGTCCTTTTAGGATGTCCCTAAAATTGTACGGCACTTTTCTCACCTTACAATTTCAATTGTAGGTATCCTTTTTTTGGGATTATTAATTCTCCCTAGTTCTATAGATACTGCCTGGTCAAACGTTCTCTAGATGTTCCACGAGGTTCTGCCTGCGGAGTCTTGTGCTGACTTATTAGATAGTTTTACTAACGAGACGCTGAACACAGAGCTGGAACTGAACCAGAGGAAGCAGAGGTTTTACAGAAGTGGAACGTGTGGAAAGCTCAACTATTTTATTGATTTATAATCGAAGCAGATTAATGAGTTTATTATGTTACAGGGTAAAAAGGAAGCCAAAACAATGCTTCAAAGAGTTGCCAGTTATAGTTTGTACCAGCTCAGTTTCAGTCCTGTTTCTTCAACCTTCGTCCAGCCTTTTTTTGACCTCAGCCCATTTTTTAAGACCACTCATCTGTCTGATGATTTTTTCCTGTCCCTGATCTATTGGTCCACTTTACTTTATTAATATATGAAAAGTCATCAGCTCAGATCCAGTAGATTAGGGACAGGAAAGAATCATCAGACAGAAGAGTGGTCTTAAAAAAATTAGGTGAGGTCAAATAACATGAATCAAACAGGCTGGGCGAAAGCTGAAAAAACAGGACTGAAACTTAGCTGGTACAAACTATAACTGGCAATTCTTAGTTGTGAGATAGGAGCTTTAGTAGGGTGTGGTGCTGTCCTATGGTCACAGCATGGAGCTAATTACTCATGCTGGACAGCACACACACCCATACTGTCAGACTAGACAGCACTACAGGTCCCAACCACACTAGTATCTGTGGCCGGACATCTACATTAATGCTATTAATACATGGAGACTGTCGAAGCTTGGACTAAGGGGAATGTCCGACTACAGTGCGTGACAGTGAGCACGGGCCTACGATGTCTGCCACACGACTAAAAACAGACAGGGAGACACCAGAGGGATTAATACAGAGGATAGCCCTGCTCATAAGGATCGGGGCTGCGGCTGTGCCCTGATCTGCCTACCGTCCCTATACGAGTTCTTTCAACTCGTCGCCAAGCAGGATACCTATGCCCTCCGCTCGCCCTGATGTTAGCCCTCAATGGGGAATGGCCGGCGGTAACACTAGTCCACAACCACTACAATATAGGAGACAAGAGAGAAGGGGAAGACAGGTAAAGAACAACAGGGCAGCAACTTCACTTCTGCTGTCACTTCTCCAGACAGCAGATGGCTTGGCAACAAGAGGTTCTTCACAGAGATCCCTCCACCTCAGGAGCTTGGCAAGGAATGAGGTTCAATCTCCAGCACAGCATGCTGGGACTATGGGATATATAAAGGGGAAGGAGTAATTACAGAAAGGCCACACCTGAACAAGACCTGGCTATATTGCTGGCAGCAGACTGACATTAACTCCTCAAGTGCCTAAGGAAAAAACACGTTTAATATGAAGTCTCAATATAGACATTAGACAGAGGACCCAAACCTGTCACAAGTCTCCCAGGTAAGACAGGCCATCGTGATCAAGACACAGAATCAGGGTCATTATTAATACATGGGAGGCACAGAGGGGGCACTAATAATATATGGAGACATAGAGGGGGCATTATTAATATATAGAGACACAGAAGGGGTCATTATTAATATATGGAGACATAGAGGGTTTATTATTAATATATGGAGACATAGAGGGGGCATTATTAATATATAGAGACAGAGAGGGGGCATTATTAATATATGGAGACATAAAGGGGTCATTATTAATATATGGAGACATAGAGGGGGCATTATTAATATATAGAGACAGAGAGGGGGCATTATTAATATATGGAGACATAGAGGGGGCATTATTAATATATGGAGACAGAGGGGGCATTATTAATATATGGAGACATAGAGGGGGCATTATTAATACATGGAGACAGAGGGGGCATTATTAATACATAGAGACAGAGAGGGGGCATTATTAATACATGGAGACATAGAGGGGGCATTATTAATATATGGAGACATAGAGGGGGCATTATTAATATATGGAGACATAGAGGGGGTATTATTAATATATAGAGACAGAGTGGGGGCATTATTAATATATGGAGACATAGAGGGGGCATTATTAATATATGGAGACAGAGGGGGCATTATTAATATATAGAGACAGAGAGGGGGCATTATTAATATATGGATACATAGAGGGGGCATTATTAATATATGGAGACATAGAGGGGGCATTATTAATATATAGAGACAGAGAGGGGGCATTATTAATATATGGAGACATAGAGGGGGTATTATTAATATATAGAGACAGAGTGGGGGCATTATTAATATATGGAGACATAGAGGGACCATTATTAATATATGGAGACATAGAGGGGGCATTATTAATATATGGAGACATAGAGGGGGCATTATTAATATATAGAGACAGAGAGGGGGCATTATTAATATATGGAGACATAGAGGGGGCATTATTAATATATGGAGACATAGAGGGGGCATTATTAATATATGGAGACATAGAGGGACCATTATTAATATATGGAGACATAGAGGGGGCATTATTAATATATAGAGACAGAGAGGGGGCATTATTAATATATGGAGACATAGAGGGACCATTATTAATATATGGAGACATAGAGGGGGCATTATTAATATATAGAGACAGAGAGGGGGCATTATTAATATATGGAGACATAGAGGGGGCATTATTAATATATGGAGACATAGAGGGGGCATTATTAATATATAGAGACAGAGAGGGGGCATTATTAATATATGGAGACATAGAGGGGGCATTATTAATATATGGAGACATAGAGGGGGCATTATTAATATATAGAGACATAGAGGGGGCATTATTAATATATGGAGACATAGAGGGGGCATTATTAATATATGGAGACATAGAGGGGGCATTATTAATATATGGAGGCACAGAAGGAGACATTATTATATGGAGGCACAGAAAAGCAAATTAGTATATGGAGCACATCATAAGTGATATTATCCCCAGAGTGGGGACAATATGTAAATTACAATATCTATATGTATATGTATTACTATAGCTATATGTATATGTATTACTATAGCTATATGTATATGTATTACTATAGCTTTTCTCCAGCAAGAGAGAAAAAACGAATTCCCCAAAGCTGACGCCCCTCATCGTCAGCTGTATGGGGTCAGGTGGGGGGGGGGGGATGAGACGCATTTGGCGCCATTATATATGGGCATCGGCTCCGGCTAAAAGACTTGGAAAAACAAGACTGAACCTCCCGGATCAATGTCAGGAAAGACACAAAGGATTGGAATCAGAATTTCGAGTAATAACCCAAACTTCCTTCATGTCTGAGTGGAAAAAGAAAACAAAGCGTGAAGTCGGGGCGAGTGTTCCCTGAGATGATCCCATCTTCCTGCAGTAAATTGGATTATCCCGGCGTGTTACCTGGACCCAGGACAGGGAAACAAGACTGAGATTTAGTTTCACTATTTTTGGATTGAGACGTATTTCCATAATCGCAGCAAAGAGCCAAAAAAGTCATCCACAGGACGGTGCGTCTCACTGGTCATTAATTAGACCAGCGGGAGACCGTACGGGAGAACGCCAGATTCCACCGGATTAAGATAAACACATTATCCAGGTTATGAAAATTCTTTATTAGTCATCAGTAAGGGATTATCAGGATGAGAACCAAAGGTCTGAAATGTCCATGACCTGCCAGAGCTGGAGGCGGTGGTGTCCCGCTACGAGATCCAGGCCCCTAAATGAGCGGCACAACATACGGACCTGGCATTATGTAGACATAGAGGGGTGGGGGGGCCATCGTGGAGTGAGAACTTCTCATCCGGAATGTATAGTGTTGTATGTTGTTTTCTTTGCCAAGTTCTTGGTACACCTATATATGGCACCATTTCCCACTTCCTCAGGCTCACCTGTATGTCCCTTATTATTACCACATTGCCCCAAAGACTACAGCAGATGTTTTCCAAAAATTGTGCCAACCACATCCCCATGGAAGATGACAAATAAGTATTATATTGTTTTGTACATACAGCAATCAGTGTCTCCTATGTGATATATATACAACAATCCCAGCGTCACCTATGTGATGTATATACAGCATTCCGAGCATCTTCTATGTGAAGTATATACAGCAGTCTCAGTGTCTCCTATGTGATGTATACACAGCAGTCCCAGTGTCACCTATGTGATGTATATACACGACCATTCAAAAGTTTGGGGTCATTTAGAAATGTCCTTACTTTTGAAAGAAAAGCACTTTTTTTTTTTCAATGAAGCTACCATTAAATGAATCAGAAATACGCTCTATACATTGTTAATGTGGTAAATGACTATTCTAACTGCAAATATGTTTTTTAATGCAATATTATAGGTGTATAGAGGCCCATTTCCAACAACCACCACTCCAGTGTTTTAATGGTACATTATGTTTGCCGTGTAAGAAGGCTAATGGATGTTTAGAAAACCCTTGTACAAGTATGTTAGCACAGCTGAAAACGGTTTGGCTGATTAGAGAAGCTATAAAACTGACCTTCCTTTGAGCTAGTTGAGAATCTGGAACATTACATTTGTTTCTTCTATGAAACTCTCAAAATGGCCAAAAAAGAGAACTTTCACATGAAACTCGACAGTCTATTCTTGTTCTTAGAAATGAAGGCTATTGCATGCGAGAATTTGCCAAGAAACTGTAGGTTTCCTACAACGGTGTGTCCTACTCCCTTCAGAGGAGAGCACAAACAGGCTGTAACCAGAGTAGAAAGAGAAGTGGGAGGCCCCGCAGCACAACTGAGCAACAAGACAAGTACATTAGAGTCTCTAGTCTGAGAAATTGACGCCTCACAGCTCCTCATCCGGAAGCTTCATTAAATAGCACCCGCCAAAGGTCTGCAATGCTGTAATTGCTGCAAAGGAAGCATTCTTGGACGAAAGCAAAGTTTTAAGGAGAAAATTATTATTTCAAGTAAAAATCATTATTTCTAACCTTATCAATGTCTGGACTATATTTTGCACCTCATTTGATAAATAAAAGTATGAGTTTTCATGGAAAACACAAAATTGTCTGGGTGAGCCCAAACTTTTGAACGGTAGTGTACAGCAGTCCCAGCATCTCCTATGTGATGTATGTACAGCAGTGTCAGTATCTATGTGATATACATACAGCAGTCCCAGTGTCTCCTATGTGATGTATAAACAGCAGTCCCAGTGTCTCCTATGTGATGTATGGCAGTTCTAGCATCTCCTATTTGATGTATGTATGGCGGTCCCAGCAACTATGTGATGTATATACAACAGTCTCAGTGTATCCTATTTAAATGATTTACAAGACAATGAGGTGACTGCGCTCCAGGCTGATACAAACCTCGAAAAGTAGTTGCAAGAAGCAACATGATCAATATCCTGTAACATTACAGCTGCACCAAAGAGAAGCAGCTCCATCCACCGCAGTAGGGTGACTTAATTGTTTGACCAAATACAGCTGGGTAATTGTCAAGTGGATAACTTTGTGCGGCCTCGATAGTTGGTAGAAGTTTCAAACTGGCCCCCGGCAGGAAAAAGGTTCCCCACCCCTGCACTTCAGCTTTGAGCGCGACTAGGTTCCTGTTATAGATAAGCATCTTGGCTATCTCATACATGAATTTGACTGGCGACTCTTCCGCAGCAATGACGTCCATCGGACCTGACTTTAAGGATTTACTTTGAGCATGGGAGAATTTCAAAAGGTTTTTGGGGGTCTACAGGGGCAGTCAGAGGGTAATATCCACCTTTATGGAGCGCAACACAGGCGCTGACAAAGCTGCTAGTCTTTGTTCAGACATGAAAAAAATGGTGACAAGTGTCCTCTAAGTCAGCGGTTCTTCCACCGATGAGCAGAGATCTGACTCGATCTCTTCTTGTAGATTCAGGAATGTGAACACTTTCAGAATTTACCCCATAGCAAAGATCAAAATCTGTTTATTCATTAGGATACCAGCTTAGACAGCAGGACCAGGCCTTAGGCTTTGCCCTCAAAGACCTTCCCATGATCATTCTCCTGGGCCACTTCCATACCCGTTGGCTAACAATGTTGTCCCATTGGAGATGAGGGGGAAGGGGGGGGGGGGGAGTAGTCCCATACCAAATATCAACAATATGGGGTCAAGACTTTGTATGTATATTCAGCAGTCCCAACATCTCCTATATGATGTATATACAGAAGAATCTCCTATGTATATACAGCAGTCCCAGTGTCTCCTATGTGATGTATATACAGCAGTCTTAGCGTCTACTGTGATGCATGTACAGCCTTCCCAACATCTTCTATGTGATGTATATACACAAGTCTCAAGTCACAAGATTGATAAAATTAGAGAGGGCTTTGGCCCAACGTCCACCCAACCCACCACCATTACCGCCCAACCCTCCTCGACCAAAGGAAGCTTCTCCAACGTGACTGAAGCCCAGCTCTCCACCATCCTGTCACGATCTCACCTCACCACCTGCGCCCTTGACCCTCTCCCTACCCATCTCATACCAAACCTCACCACCGCCCTCATCCCTGCCCTAACCCAACTCTTCAACCTATCACTCACTACTGGCGTCTTTCCCTCATCCTTCAAACACGCCTTGATCTCACCCATTCTCAAAAAACCCTCCCTTGACCCATCATCCGTCGCCAACTACCGCCCAATATCACTACTCGAACAACACGTCCACTCTGAACTGTCGTCCTACCTATCCTCCCGCTCCCTCTTCGACCGCCTGCAATCTGGTTTCCGACCTCACCACTCCACTGAAACAGCCCTTACTAAAAAGTCACCAATGACCTCCTGGCCGCAAAGAGGAAAAAACACTACTCCGTCCTCCTCCTCCTCGACCTGACGCCTTCGACACGGTCAACCACTCCCTCCTACTCCAAATCCTAGAATCCCTTGGTATCACTGACCTCGCCCTCTCCTGGATCTCCTCATACCTTACGGACCGCACCTTCAGCGTCACCCACTCCTACTGTCGGCGTCCCCCAGGGATCGGTACTTGGACCGCTACTTTTCTCCATCTACACCCTCGGCCTTGGTCAACTCATCGAGTCCCACGGCCTCCAGTACCATCTCTACGCCGACGACACCCAGATCTACCTCTCCGCGCCCGACATCACCTCCCTTCTGTCTAAAATCTCCCAATGCCTGTCCGCCATCTCATCTTTCTTCTCTTCTCGCTTTCTCAAGTTGAACATGGACAAAACAGAGTTCATTGTCTTTACCCCCAGCCGCCCTCCCCCTCTGCCAGACCTGTCAATCCAAGTTAACGACTGCTCCCTCTCCCCAGTCCCCCACGCAAAGTGCCTCGGGGTCACCCTCGACTCCTCCCTCTCCTTCAAGCCCCACATCCAAGCCCTCACCACCTCCTGCCGACTCCAACTCAAGAACATCTCACGCATCCGCCCGTTTCTTAATCATGACACCGCCAAAACTCTCGTCCACGCCCTCATCATCTCCCACCTTGACTACTGCAACCTACTGCTCACCGGTCTCCCTGCTTCCTCCCTTGCACCTCTCCGCTCTATCCTGAACTCAGCTGCCCGTCTAATCCACCTACTCCCCTATCTCCCCTCTCCGCATGGCACTTCACTGGCTCCCCACCCCCCAAAGATCTAAATTTAAAATCCTAACCCTGACTTACAAAGCCATCCACAACCTGTCCCCACCTTACATCTCCGACATGGTCTCCCAACACCAACCTGCACGCAACCTGCGCTACTCACAAGAACTCCTCCTCTCCTCCCCCCTCATCTCATCCTCCCACAACCGCATTCAAGACTTATCCCGCGCCTCCCCTAGACTCTGGAACTCCCTCCCCCAGCACGTCAGACACTCGCCTACCCTCAAGAGCTTCAAAAAGAACCTGAAAACTCATCTATTCCAACAAGCCTACAACTTATGATGAGACCCAGCGCCGCTCCACCAAATGCTTGGCGCTTCCCCCCCCTCTCGTGGCCCCCCACCCCTGTAGACTGTGAGCCCTCGTGGACAGGATCCTCTCCCGTTGTGTATCAGCAAGCATTGACTGCTCATATGTACTGTACCTGTCCTTGTTACCCCCACTCCTTATGTAAAGCGCCATGGAACCAATGGCGCTATATAAATAAATAATAATAAAAAGTCTCAGCATCTCCTGTGTAATGTATAAACAGCTGTCCTAGCGTCTCCTATGTGATGCATGTACAGCAAACCCAGCATCTCGTATATGATGTATATACAGCAGTCAAAGTGTTTCCTATGTGATGCGAGTACAGGAGTCCCGTCTTCTTGTAGATTCAGGAATGTGAACACTTTCCTAATTTGTCCCACAGCAAAGATCAAAATGTTTTTTCAATATGATTCTAAAAAGGACAGAAGGACCAGGTCTTAGTGTTGCCCTGCACGACCTTTCCATGCCTCTTTGGCTAACAATGTATCCCATTTGGGGATGGGGGTCCTACACCAAATGTCAACAATATGGGGTCAATCAGGAATTTGCCCCCCAACATCAGGACTTGAGGAAGGTTGGATGACGTCTATGAATCTCCCATTCAATGTATGCAAGTGAGAAGAGGCTCGCTGTTCCGTTCTTGCAATTAGGCATCAATCTTACCATTTAGTGGCTGATAACAGGTAATAATAGACTGCATTCAACTCTCAAGCAGTCAGCTACTCCCCAGGCTGATAACAGGAAGCAATAGCCTATACTCACTCCTTAAGAGTTAATTGCATATCATTATTCTCCGCGGGTTATAAAATTGCGTGTGGCTCAGACCTTAATTAACTGCAGATCTCGCCTGTAATTATTGGAGCTGGAAGAACATGACTGAGAGTGAATGTTACCGCCAAGAGAAAACCTAAAGGGCTGCAGTTAACCCCAAAATCCCAGTCACATGTGACGGAAGCTGAGATAGGAGATGCTGTTTGCAGAATCCTTAGTGTGGAAATCACTTTATCAGAGGAAACACTGCAGTCACATCTGATCAAGAAAGTGGTGGAAATTCTAGTTGTTCTAGATAAACATATCTACTTAGCTCATGAAACAGCACCACCCCTGCCCACAGGTTTAGTCTCGTATTACACCTATGGTCCTAGGTCTCAGCTGTAATACCACACACAACCTGTGGACAGACATGCTTTCTCAAACCCTGGAAAATGACTTTATAACATAAAGGTACCTTCACGCACAGCAATATTGCTTGCAATGTCACTGGCAATTTGCTGCTTGCAGTGAAATCATGGACACATTGTTCTATCTTGTTGCTGTGTACAAAATGGAATAATGTGTCCATGATTTCACTGCAACCAGCAAATTGCCAGTGACATTGCAAGCAACATTGCCGCGTGTGAAGGTACCATTAATTGATACATTTGAAGGATACATTAATGATACTAAAGGATTACAATCTGCAAACACAAATGTACAGAGTGACTGCACCAGCAGAATAGTGAGTGCAGCTCTGGAGTATAATACAGGAGGTAACTCAGGATCAGTAATGTATGTACAGAGTGACTGCACCAGCAGAATAGTGAGTGCAGCTCTGGAGTATAATACAGGAGGTAACTCAGGATCAGTAATGTAATGTATGTACACAGTGACTGCACCAGCAGAATAGTGAGTGCAGCTCTGGAGTATAATACAGGAGGTAACTCAGGATCAGTAATGTAATGTATGTACACAGTGACTGCACCAGCAGAATAGTGAGTGCAGCTCTGGAGTATAATACAGGAGGTAACTCAGGATCAGTAATGTAATGTATGTACACAGTGACTGCACCAGCAGAATAGTGAGAGCAACTCTGGAGTATAATACAGGAGGTCACTCAGGATCAGTAATGTAGTGTATGTACACAGTGACTGCACCAGCAGAATAGTGAGTGCAGCTCTGGAGTATAATACAGGAGGTAACTCAGGATCAGTAATGTAATGTATGTACACAGTGACTGCACCAGCAGAATAGTGAGAGCAGCTCTGGAGTATAATACAGGAGGTAACTCAGGATCAGTAATGTAATGTATGTACACAGTGACTGCACCAGCAGAATAGTGAGTGCAGCTCTGGAGTATAATACAGGAGGTAACTCGGGATCAGTAATGTAATGTATGTACACAGTGACTGCACCAGCAGAATAGAGAGTGCAGCTCTGGAGGATAATACAGGAGGTAACTCAGGATCAGTAATGTAATGTATGTACACAGTGACTGCACCAGCAGAATAGTGAGTGCAGCTCTGGAGTATAATACAGGAGGTAACTCAGGATCAGTAATGTAATGTATGTATACAGTGACTGCACCAGCAGAATAGTGAGTGCAGCTCTGGAGTATAATACAGGAGGTAACTCAGGATCAGTAATGTAATGTATGTACACAGTGACTGCACCAGCAGAATAGTGAGTGCAGCTCTGGAGTATAATACAGGAAGTAACTCAGGATCAGTAATGTAATGTATGTACACAGTGAGTGAAGCTCTGGAGTATAATACAGGAGGTAACTCGGGATCAGTAATGTAATGTATGTACACAGTGAGTGAAGCTCTGGAGTATAATACAGGAGGTAACTCGGGATCAGTAATGTAATGTATGTACACAGTGACTGCACCAGCAGAATAGTGAGTGCAGCTCTGGGATGTCATGTGCTGTAGGTCTTCTTATGTTTTTGATATCTAAGTAAATTTGAAATGGAATACTCTATATTCACAGGTCTGGATGCCCCCAGCATTTATAACACCAGTGATCTTAGGGCCCTTTCTCATCAGTGGTAATTTGAAATCGCGGCCGCGTTTTTTTTTTTCGCGGCCGCACCTGCCCCAAGTGCAAAACCGCACTTGCCGCAAGTCCCCCTATACTTACTATGGCGATTACCGCAACCGCGCCGCAAGTGCAGTGGTTATGCGGCGGCTATGCGGCAATCGCGGCAGATGCGGTTTTTCCCACTTCCATTTCAAATCTGCCGCTGATGCTGAAAGGGCCCTTACATGGCAGAGGTCTCCGAGCTCCTGTGATACCGAGGTCTTGCTGCCGCAGCTCCTCGTCCACCTTCATCCATCTTCTCCATTGTCTGCCAGTGATTGATGCCCTTAAAGGGAGTAATTGCACTGATCTCACATGCAAAATAATAAAAAGCGAGGAAGAGAAAAGTTTTAATTTTTTTTTATTATTATTCATATACAATAGCAATGCACTTTCAAAGAGTCTACAACACATTTGATCCCTTCACAAATGATTACAAAGTGAAATGAGTGAACACATCAGAGGAAGGGACTGTGCCGGCTGATAAAGGGATGAAACAAGGATTATGGGACGAAGAAAGAGGATCAGAATATCAAACGGAAAACAAATCATTAAAAGCAGAACAATATAAATAAACCCAGTAAGAAGCCCTTGATGGACGACTATTCCTACTTCATATACACGCCATATAGCGCTATAGTGCTGCACACCACTTCTACTATGGATGGCTCCATTAATATCATAGCTAAAACACACAGACAGGACTTTATTCTATGGCAGGAAGAGTTGTATAAAATATTCATTTGTAATATAAAGTGCAATTACACGTATTTACTACCAAAGATATGATATGGCGCTTATATCATAACATCCCATAGGGGTCGTGGGCTCATCTACAAGGACTGAACCAAATCTGGTAGTCACTTGACACTTTTAGCCAATCCTGATAATTGGGGTGGCTTAATCTGTTTCCAGGGGTGTAGCAGACCTTAAAGGGGGTTATTCATCTCTTTAGAGATGAGTGTTTAATGTAGTTTTTAATGTAGTCTATGAAAAAACAAGCACTTTTGCAATTTACGGTCTGTCAAAATTGTCAGCCGTTCTTGAGATATTACCACTTTTCTTTTGTTTACAGCTCGTTGCCTTGGAGACCGACCACCACTGGTGTCTGGCTTTTAAACGCTACGGTGAAGCGGGCAGGGATTAGGAGGTTACAGCACATTCCAGTAATCATGCCCTAGCTTCAAGGCCGTACTTACAAGCTCCTTTCTGCCGAGTTTGTAAGCACTGTGCATTGGTCCACGGTTTCCAAGGCAACAAGCTGTACATAAAAATATGAATATCTTAAGAACGGCTAACATTTTCAACAAACAGTAAATTGCTAAAGTGCTTGTTTTTACAAGCTCTATCCAAAAATATTAATTTATAAAAAAGGGGGAAATACCCCTTTAAGGGGCCCCCTATGTAAACATAACAATAATCACTCTCCCAAACCTATTTTATTGTACTTGTTTAGCAAAGCTCTGCTTGAAATCGTGGATCTACATCAATGGACGCAACGTCATACATTTATAATCGGCATAATGGCTGCTATTCTTTGTGGCAGGATTTTATGGCAAAAAAAAATAGAAAACACAAAAAATATGAAAAGGTAAATCATGTTACACAAACACACACAGTGTAAAGGATAAAAATTGCCGATTGTATCGAACAGATAGCGTTACACAAAACCTTCCATGTAGAAAACACAATTTTTGGATTTCCCCAATATTTTCTGCATGATGACAGATTAACCCTTTGTATACACAGTATGCCAAATGTTCATGCCTAACTCCACCTTTATTTTTCCCTATGAATAGGAGTAAAATGTCCTTAAAGCACCACTCCAGCATTTGTTTGTTTTTTCAGCGCTGGATTTGCATGTAAAATATAAGTCCCCTTGCCACATACTCATCCTCACAGCTTCACCTTTTATTGATGTTGCTCCAGTCCTGCGGCGCCATCTTGTGAATGTAACTTCTGACTGTGCGGATGTCAGAAGTTATGTCACAAGAGTTCAATGCAAGTCTATGAGAGCCCGATTGAGGCCGGGACGAGGTAGGGATGAGGCCAGAACAAGGCCAGAATGAAGTATGGACAAGGCCAGAACAAGGCAAAGACAAGGCCAGGACAAGGCAAGGACAGGGCCAGCACGAGGGGAGGATGAGGCCAGAACGAAGTCAGGACAATGCCAGAATGAGGCAATGACAAAGCATGGATGAGACCAGGATTAAGCCACAACAAGGCCAGAACAAGTCAAGAACTGGGTCAGAACAAGGCTAGAACTGGGCCAGAACGAGGGAGGACAGGGGGAGGATGAGGCCAGGACGAAGTGAGGACAATGCCAAAATGAGGCCAGGACAAGGCCAGAACGAGGCAAAGACAAGGCCAGAACGAGGCAAGGACAAGGCCAGAATGAGGCAAGGACAAGGCATGGATGAGGCCCGGATTGTGCCACAACAAGGCCAGAACTGGGACAGAACGACGGAGGACAAGGCCAGGATGAGGCCAGAACAAGGATCGGACGAAACCAGAACAAGGCCAGGACATACCTAGGATAAGACCAGGAGGAAGCCAGGATAAGACCAGGGCAAGGCCAGTGCAAAGTCAGAACAGGGCCAGGACAAGGCTCTCATAGAGTTGTAGGGAGTTCTTACCTCTGGCTCCATAAAACACTGGAGCTGCTGACAGGTCACAAATCGCCAGAGACCAACCAGAATGGAGGTGATAGAAGATGAAGTCACTGGAAGTTGACTATGAGACAGGGGGCTTAGATGTAAAGCACCACTCCAGCGGTGCAATAAAATAAAAATGCTGGAGTGGTGCTTTCAAAATATAATCATGAAGACTAAGTGGTCTAAGTCCCATTGGTGCTGATTAAAGGTCTGAGAAGATGTTTCTTCAGAACCTTCAATTACGGTTTCCTTTGAGGACTCAAAACATCGAAATTACTGACATGAAGTCAAAGTTTCAGAGATGAAACAGCTCTTTGCCTTGGGTGGAGGCCACTCTGAGAATCGGTTAATGGTTCCAGCGTAGCGGCTGACATCAATTTTTATTGTAAGTCACAATGAGCCAATGGGCAAAAAAACAAAAACAGAAAGATGTTTCAAAGTTAATGGTTGGCTTACTCCAAGGCAGTGGTCGGGGTTTATCACAGGCATACAAGGTCTAAGACAGAGGAGTTAACTTGTGTATCATCAAAGCTTAAAGCCTGGGTGCGTTAAGGATCTTCAACTAGTAAGTCCAAGAGCATTAAGGATCTTCAACTGGTTTTAGATAACAGTTTCCAGTGCCCAAGATCGAACATATTGGCATGGGTCTAGATGCCATGTCTGGGATAGGTGGGTGCATTTTCTTGCGGAGGCTGTTTAATGGCTTACGATCTTCACGAAATTCTGGGTCAATAATAAAATCATTCTTCACCATTAAAGAAACTAGATCTGGTTCACATTTATGTTCTTAAACACTCAAGACAGTCAGAATATGGCTCCTTTGCATAAATGACTCTTTAGATGACCTATCTTGCCTAAAAACTGCCACCATAGTTGGATGATCAGCCTTGATTTAAAGAGTAATTACAAAAACTGTCCAGTTGAGTCATCGTCTAAGTGGTCCACGGCTCATCATTGCAAAGCAAAGTCCAGTATAGTCGCTAGAATTTCTCTTGGACATTAATCAATCAACTAATGCATGGTCTGCAGTGCAAGAGAAGAGCAGCTCCCTCATGTCTTCTCGCTACTTATTTTAAGTTAAGTGAGAACCATCAGTAGTCATGGTAGGACCTAGCCAACCCTTGAATATTAAATGACATTAGATCTTTTAGAGGATCTTGACATCAATTGGTTTCCTCTAAAAAAAAAAAAAAAAAGAACATAAACCTACATCTGGCAAATGAAGGTGGTTTACAAAGACATCATTGTCCACATGTCACACCAGAACTTATTGATGATGACGCCTTCTTCACCAAAAAGACCCTTCTGCACTCCTTAAGCCTTTCATGGATGAACATTCATCGGAAATTTTAGGCTACAAAAGGATTTCCCAATAAGAAAAAACAGATTCTGCCCATCGAGAAATCTTCTTCTGTGCATGAACACTTGGTGTCCACATGCGTAGACCATTTAGCTAAAGAGAAGACAACTCTTTTGGTCTACTATGGTGAACACCAAAGTGTTACCAGATCTAGTTTTACCTAATACATTGTGTTCTCCGATGTTCATCCTATGACCACCTGCAAATATAACGATGGGTGGTCAAGCACTGAGAAGTCAATGATTTAATTTTCCTGGTCTTGGTCCAGAACAGGACATGAATTCCTACGTATGAGCTTGTGATATGATTATTAACAGAAAACATTGTAGTCTCATAGGTAACGACCGGTAACGTGGAAGAAACACCATAAATGTCACTTTATTTTCCACCAAAATTTTCTTGTTTAAAAATGAAGAGCAAACAAAGCCTGTAGGAAACTAAAAAGGTTTCCGAAGCATCAATATATCTCCAAGAAAAAAGGAAGCGGTAGTAGGCGACTTCTGATATAAGTGTGAAAGGTCTGGAAACGCTGCAAGCCAGAAACGTTGGGAGATGTTTTAGCATGATGACCCTATGTTCCCACCAGCTTGAAACATAAGGAGGTTAGATAGGAGGCCTTGGATGAAGATTTTTATGGAGACAGACAATCCTCAAGTTCCAATGAAATTGATAGAGCAGAAAAGTAAGACTTGTGTCCAGGGTTGTGAAGTCTGTGTCCATTTTGGTGGAGTCGTATTCAGGGAAGTTGAGGCGTCGGATGTTGGGCTTACTGACTTCACAGCCATGGTTGTGGAGTTGGAGTCCATTTGGTGGAGTTGGGATTCAGGGATATTGAGGAGTCAAGGATACTTGTCTTACCGACTCCACAGCTCTGCTTGTGTCAAGAAAGCATGCCAAAAACCGGTGATGGTCAATGATGATCGAATAAAAATTTTTGACTCTCATGATGGTGTCTTCTTTGATAGTGTCAATTCTGAGGAGTTTCCAGCTTATTTACTGTCACCTGAGGATGTCCGGTTTCGTCATAAAGAACGGTGTTGAAAGCTTGAGTTCTGTAAACCGCGCAGTCCGACGTAGACATCGTCCACCTCATCCGGTTGGTGGATACTTAAAAGCAGCAGATAACAAATTACAGATTAAGTCCCACAATACGATTGAGTGGCGGATTGTCAGAATTTCTGGATTATTGATTGCAGAGTTGTAATAAAATCAATGTAAAAACTGTAAAAATCCCCTCTCTCCGATAGAATGTTCCAAGTGCCGGTAGGTATGTAAGAGCTACAAAAAACAGATGGATTGATTGAATCAGACAGGTTTTTATAAAACGGAGGACCCAAGTAAACTACTGGAATAGACAGAGGTCAAGAGTCATTACACAATATCCAGAGCTCATACTCCAGTATCGAAGACCTAAGGTTTGGGTCTTTGATGAAACCAAGAAGTCCAACATGTGACTCCTGGGCTACTGCTTGGACGGTGGAGATTTACAGGGCCCTGGATGATTGATATGTTCTAACATGACTATGAAACCGTGAAGTACCAGGCCTTAAAAGGGGCAACCGCGAAAACAACAAAAACCTCCCAAATACAAATGGTACTTCTCCAGCTCAAGGATCTACATCAATGGACAATGGCTCATCTGCCGCCCAATGGCTGCTATTCTTCGTGGCAGGATTTAATAGAAAAAAAGAAAAACACAAACCTAAAATATTACCGATAAGCACGAATACATACAAAATAAGGAAAACTCCTGATTGTCGACCGATAACAGTACATACTCTTCCATGTAAGAACACACAACGTCTACAGTTCCCCGGTATTTTACGGGAGTTTTGTTTAACAGATTAACCTTTCGAATACATTCAGTGATAGAATATGTTTAACTTTTGTGAAAGTGCCTAACTCCACTTAACGAGGCCGTGAGATTTTATTATTTTACCTATGAAGACGCGTAAAATGTTCCTTCAAAATACAAGAGTGAAGATAACTGGACGTAATGCAAAAGGGAATTCCAACTGATGGGTCCCAACTCCAAGATCGGACCCAGAAAGAAGGGGACTTGTAGGTAGAACTAAGAGATCCAGAAAGACGTTCTCTCTTTCGAGGATATCGAAATCACTGAGGAGGTGGTCAGACGAAGACCAGCTCTTCACCATGGGTGGAGGTCAATCCGGGAATTGGTATCGGTCTCAACTCTAGGACTCCCATCGATTTTATCCTATGGAATTCTTGTAAGGTTTTCCTGTAGTGTGGGCAACCTGAGGCTTTCCGAGAGATGGTAAACTACAAGTCTCAGCGTATCTGAGAGCCTGGAGTCACCTAGTTCACATGCACAGTATGGTGGACATTACAGAAGTATCGCGTGCACACACACGGCCCGGTCTTACTCCTGTTTGCCTCTCGCGGGTTGCCGGGTGGTGTGATATCGGTGGCACGCCAGCTCGATGAGCTCAAGTCCCCCAAAGTACTTTTCCTGAAGGACGAAGATGACAATCAGGGCGGCGGTGTACCACCGGACTATGCTGTACAGGTAGATGAGGTAAAAGGACACAACAATTAAGGTTGTCCAGTATAGCAATGAAGCAAACTTTATCACGTGCACCCTGAGCTCCGATTTACAAGGAGGAATCCGACTGCGTCTCGTGACGTCGAAGTATCTGTCTCCTTGGTAGAAGGTCCGCAGCCGCTCCTCCTTCTCCTTCCAGCGTTCCTGGCACCACAGCTGGAGGTCTTCCTTGGAGGCGGGCAGGCTGCTGACGGGATACCGGCGGACATGGAAGTGGATCTCCTTGGGGAAGTTGCCTTTGAGGATGTGTTTCTCGGTTTGAGGAATGTTGTGAGGGTACGCCACGGTTATGTCATGGATGGCATCCAGATTGTTACCTGAAAGAGAGCAAAAAAATAATAGATCAATGTAGGGGGAGATGTAGAATCACCGCAATCAGCCATAAGCAAGTAACACAAAACTGGAGGAGAGCAGGGATATGTAACACAACCAAGGTGGTATTCTCAATCGTTGGCTTACACGGATACCCAGAGGCCAATCTGAGAGCTGCAGTGAAAAGCAAGATGGAGAAAAGGAGCAATAGAATAGAGAACAATACAGATACATCTCAATGAATTACAATATCATCATAAATGACTTTATTTCAGTAATTCAATACATAAAGTGACATACCTTCTATTATATAGTTCATTACACACAGAGGGATCTATTTCATGTGTTTATTTCTGTTATGTTGATGATTAATGAAACACAAAGGTCATTATGCTCAGAAAATTACGGTAGGGAGGATGAAGGGTCTGAGAGAAAATATGACCTAAACAGGTATCAGAGGCTTCACCTTGTGTGGTTGTGAGAGTCACAACCACTATAAAATCAGATCACGGCTGCTACAGTCCCCAGCGTGGTGCATATAGGTAGGGAGGATGAAGGGTTAAACACCGCACTGCCGTATTCCACCAGACATCAAAGGGTGAATAAACATTGATTTATTAGTCAATGCATTTCAGGGCTCACAGGCTCCTTCCTCAGGACAAATCAATATCATATTGCCATGTGTCAGGGAGCCCTGAAACGCGTTGACTAATAAATCAATATTATATTCACCCTTTGATGTCTGGTGGAATACGGCAGATGGTTTTAACCCTTCATCCTCCCTAATTTAATTTCTGAGATAATGACCTTTGGGTTTCATTGGCTGTAAGCCATAATCATCAACATTAACAGAAAAAACACATGAAATAGATCCCTCTGTGTGTAATGCCTCTATATAATAATTGTGTCACTTTATGTATTGAATTCTGAAATAAATTATCGTATATACTCGAGTGTAAGCAGACTTTTTCAGCACATTTTTGTGCTGAAAAGTGCCTTCTCCTCGAGCCAGTGTTTAGTGTCATTGGGGAGGGAAAAGGAGGTGGGGGGAGGCTGTAGAGTGAGCAGTAGGTCACTGACCCCGTCATTAGTGTATTGTATAGCACTGCATCCCCCTGTCCATCACCGGCTTGGAGGGAGGCGTCACATATTACAATACACTGTGTATACTCGCCCCCCATGATCACAGTATATGCCCCATGCTACCGCCAAAAAAACCATGATCTCACCCCCGTCGTTCTCCTGGGGTACCCGGCTTCCTCCGGTCTTCCTGCTTGTGCCGGTGTCATGTGACCGATGCAGCAGCGATGACGTCACTGATGCGCTGGTCACATGACACCAACACAAGCAGGAAGACCGGAGGAAGCCGTGGTACCCGCAGGAGAACGACAGGGGTGAGATCATGGTTTATTATCTTATTTTGTGCAGCAGCATGGGGCATATACTGTGATCATGGGGGCGAGCATACACAGTGATGGGGGTTAATATACCAATGAGGGCTACATACCAGTGATGGGGGCCAATATACTTGTGATGGGGACTTATGTACCAGTGATGGGGGCTTATATGCCAGTGATGAGGGCTACATACCAGGTACATGGGGGCTAATATACCAGTGATAAGGGTACATACCCAGGATTACCAGTGATGTGGGTAATATACCTGTCATGAGGGCATCAGATACCAGTGATGGGGCTAACCATACCAGTGATGGGGCTTATATACCAGGTTACCAGTGATGTGGTTTATATAACAGTTATGGGAGTTTTATGACACTTTTCTCTGCAATTAAACATGGAATCATTCAAGTAAAGGTATGATTATATTCAGTATCCCACTGCCTGTAAAGCACCAGCTTCACTTTATAGCCCTAAATCCTGCTGGTTGGTTCCCTTTCAGCGATATCAAAGACTGACACCTTGCAGTCATTCTTGGTGCAAACTTGGTAGTTCTTGTACTTTAAGGCTGCTTTCACATCAGTGTTTCTGCAATCCTGTTGCTGTCTGTTGTAAATCGGACAGCAACGGATGCTCAAAATCGGATGCCATTTTTTATCGGATCCGTTTATGGCGTCGGAAGAGAGCTGGGGGGAGGGCTTGGGTGGAGTGATCTTGGAGTTTGAGCATGCTCAATACAGAAAATCGAATCCGATATCGGATCAGATTTTCCATCCGATCGATCCCCATAGACTCTCATGTTATTTTAATCGATCGCATCGATCCGATGCGACCCGATTTTTGCAGCCGAGTCCAAAATTGCAGCAGTCTACGACTTTGGCTGCTGCAGAAAATTCGGACAAGATCAGATCGGTGGCAAATTGGAAGCCATTAAGGGCAAATCCAATCCGATCCATCCCCATAGGATAACATGGGGCCGATTTACAATGGACAGCGTCGGATTGAAGAAAAACGTGATGTGAAAGCAGCCTAAGGGTCATGATACTTACAATGAGCCTGGGGAGGAGATCGGGGGACCAGATTGTAATTCCGCGAGACGAGGGCAATGTGCAACCATTTTATTTCATATGAAAATAGTCTAATGGGTGCTCTCGACCCTACCAGTCATCTGATGCTCTGCACCATAAGACATAGAGGAGAGGAGTTAAGGTGGCTCCCTGCGGGAGAGGAGTGGGGTGTTCCGCACCAGAGACGACCAGACACTTCTATTATCTTTAATCGTGGTTTTCTCTGGATCCGATTGTCCTTTTATTTTATCTGACGGATTCAGCTTCATCCAGAGGACGGAAGTGAGAGGTGAACACAAGCACAGAGTATGACGGGCACAGCCGCCCGGGGAAATCAGTCCAATTTGGACGGCAATTTTCTAGGTGTCTGATGCGTCTGCGTCTCGGCGGGTTACACTCTGTACTGTACGATAGACGGAGGAGGCACAGATGGAGATTTTCGGGGAGGGGGAACGCTTCAGAAAGCAACAGGATGGACGGAAGGATAGAGGTGACCTTACAATCGCATCCCCCACATTTAGGACCCCACAACTGAAGACTGGGGGGCTGTACTAGGCTGAAGACGTCAGGGCAGTGCTATGTAGGGACAGCAGTACGCTAGATGGTGACAGCATATAGCAGTTGTGAGTTCAGCATCGGAGGATGGGATAGAGGATGCTGTATGCTATCCAGTTATTTTATGGTAAAGGTAAAAAATGACTGACATATAGGGGAACGACAGATTGTCTTTACCCATGATCCCATCAGATATTTTCTTCTCAAACATTTTCATGCTTTCAATTGTTCATTACTGCAAGATCTCTGCTTCTATAAATGAATATAAACTTTCTACTTATCATCCTGGGACTATTTATCCTGTGCAGACCTAATACTTTACACAGCTGGGGGATGTGGCAGAGAGAGAAAAACACTGTCTTGGAGCATAATTCTCTTCTATTCCTGACAGATTGATAAAATGTATCAGTTTGACATTCATTTGATTCTCTCTCTACTAAAAGTCAACGATCTTTCAGGGGCAAAGCAAAGTTTTCATGTGATTTATTGAGCTTTGCTCAAACGTTGAAAAGGTCAAAAGGAGGCTTATAACAAGGTTGTACCACAGGACGGGAGCAGAGCAAGTGTGGTGCCAATATTAAAAAAGGGACAAAATCTGAACCTGGAAATTATAGGCCAGTAAACAATCTCTACTGTGGGTCAAATCCTTGAGGGTTACCAAAGAGATGCTATAATGGAGAACAACCTCAAGACCCTGTATCAACATGGGTTTATGATGGATCGGTCCTATTAAATTAATATGATCAGCTTCTATAAAGAGACCCGGACTAGACCAAGAAAATGCAGTGATGTTGTGTATATGGACTTTTCATTTGACCACAAAAAATGAGAATAATGGGAATAGGAAGAAAATGTGTAACTGGGTTAAGAATTGGCTCAGTGATAGGAAACAAAAGGGTGGTTATTAATGGAACACACTCAGAATGGGTCACAGTTAAAAGTGGGGGTACCACAGGGGTCAGTATAGGGCCATCTTTTTAACATATTTCTTAAAGACCTTGTAGGGGATATACAGAGGTACCTTTCAAGGGGTCAGTATTGGGCCCTCTTATTAACACATCTTTAAGTCGCTTACAGGGGATACAACACAGGGTTCAGTATTGTGCCCTCTTATTTTTAACATATCTTAATGACCTTGTAGGGAGATATAACACAGAGGTCAGTATTGGACCCTCTTAAATTTTCCTTTATGACCTGGCTTTCAAGGGGTCAGTACTGGGCCTTTTTCTTTATAAAGTATTCATTAATAACCTTATAGGGGACACACTGCATTGAATTTTATTTTCAGATGATACTGAACTCTGCAGGGTAATCAACAGAGCAGAGGATAATTTAATCCTACAGAGGGATTTATGTAAACTGGCTTGGGCTGAGAAATAAATGGCAATTAAAGCTTAATGTCGAATAAACGTCATCTTATTTGGGTTGAGGAAATAAAATGTATAATTATGTACTAAATTGTAAAACACTGGCTAAAACAGACACTGAAAAAGGCTTGGATGTATCGGTGGATGTCAAACTCAACTTTTCTAACTTGTGCCAGGCAGCTGCTGCAAAGGCTAATAAAATAATGGGATGTATTAAAAGAGGCAGAGATGCCAGATTTAAACAATAAGTCTCTTTCTTATGATCGCCTCCTGACCAGGTAACAATATTACGGCGCCCTACTTTGCTCCAGAGCCGATAAATAAAAGCAGATCTGATGAAATCCGCAATCACATGAGTTTAGTGTCATTTACATAAACAGCTTGAAGTGAAATCTTCATCTCCATAATTCCCATCATTCAGCCGCGGGAGGAGAACACAATCGTTAGAAAGACGTATAATTGAGGATGAAGGGCGCGATGCAGCTCTCATTATTGCTTACAGCGACGTGCTGGATTCAGACTGGTGATTAGGTTTCCACAAGCTCCATTTATGCTGCCCCAGTACAATCCCAGTACCAGCCGCAATATACTGGTGAACTGCCAGACAATGCGACCATACAAACCAGTGTGCACCATGATAAACACACACAAAAAAAAGGATGAAATAGTATTCAATCTACATCTACAGAAAGGGCTCTTTACAGTAAGAGCATTGAACCGTCCACCTAAAGATTTGTGTTATGCAATCAATCCCTCCAAGCAACATACAGATGCTTTCTACTATTACAGTGTATCTACTATAACAGTGTATGGGCCACTTCGTTAATGCAGTGGGATCACCACAGATCCTACCCAAAACAGGGGAATGGCAGACATAACCTCCTCCTAAATGTTTTTATGTCTGAAGTTCAAAGGATTGGGTTGAGGGTTACGGCAGCTCATCGATGCTCGTCACCCAGTAGCCATCTGAATGGTATAGGGCTGTTTTCTCGGGGAGAGTGATTTTATTTTTCACCCCTTAATTGCTCAGCTACTGTGCACTTGTAGTTCTGCACAGACCGGTCACTATGGTACACCGCTCAGAAAAGGACCCCGATGAGGGAAGCACAGATTTGATGCCACATATTTCTATGGGCACTGTCCTGGTAGGGTATGACCGCTACCAGTCGTTCTGCTCGAATTAACAAATCACGGAATGAATCAGCAGATTGAAGGAATCTGCAGGGTGAGGTGCTGGCAGTGGCGATGTGCAGGGTGAGTGGCCGCAGCGGCGATCCGCAGGATGTGGGGCCGCGGCAGTGATCTGCAAGACAAGGGACCACAGAGGTGATCCATAGGATGAGAGGCCGCAGCGGCGATCTGCAGGAAGAGATGCCACAGCGGCAACCAGCAAGATGAGAGGCGGAAGCGGTCATCCACAGGATGAGAGGCGGAAGCGGTCATCCACAGGATGAGAGGCGGAAGCGGTCATCCACAGGATGAGAGGCGGAAGCGGTCATCCACAGGATGAGAGGCGGAAGCGGTCATCCACAGGATGAGAGGCGGAAGCGGTCATCCACAGGATGAGAGGCGGAAGCGGTCATCCACAGGATGAGAGGCGGAAGCGGTCATCCACAGGATGAGAGGCGGAAGCGGTCATCCACAGAATGGGAGGCGGAAGCGGTCATCCACAGAATGGGAGGCGGAAGCGGTCATCCACAGGATGAGAGGCGGAAGCGGTCATCCACAGGATGGGAGGCGGAAGCGGTCATCCACAGGATGAGAGGCAAAAGCGGTCATCCACAGGATGAGAGGCGGAAGCGGTCATCCACAGGATGAGAGGCGGAAGCGGTCATCCACAGGATGGGAGGTCGAGAAGCGGTCATCCCAGGATGAGAGGCGAAGCGGTCATCCACAGGATGAGAGGCGGAAGCGGTCATCCACAGGATGAGAGGCGGAAGCGGTCATCCACAGGATGAGAGGCGCAAGAAGTCATCCACAGGATGAGAGGCGGAAGCGTGATCACAGGATGAGAGGCGGAAGTGGTGATCCACAGGATGAGAGGCGCAGCGGTGATCCGCAGGAGTAGAGGTCAAAGCGGTGATCCGCAGGAGGGAGCAACGGTGATTCAAGGAGGAGAGGCCAGAAGCAGTGATCCGCAAGTGAGAGGCTAAAGCGGTGATCCAGGGACGAGGCGAAAGAAGTGATCTGCAGGAGGAAGCAAGCAGGTGATCTGCAGGAGAGAGCGAAGGGTGATCTGCAGGAGGAGAGGCTGAAGAGGTGATCTGCAGGAGGAGAGGCTGAAGAGGTGATCTGCAGGAGGAGAGGCTGAAGGGTGATCTGCAGGAGGAGAGGCTGAAGAGGTGATCTGCAGGAGGAGAGGCTGAAGGGTGATCTGCAGGAGGAGAGGCTGAAGCGGTGATCTGCAGGAGGAGAGGCTGAAGCGGTGATCTGCAGGAGGAGAGGCTGAAGCGGTGATCTGCAGGAGGAGAGGCTGAAGCGGTGATCTGCAGGAGGAGAGGCTGAAGCGGTGATCTGCAGGAGGAGAGGCTGAAGTGGTGATCTGCAGGAGGAGAGGCTGAAGCGGTGATCTGCAGGAGGAGAGGCTGAAGTGGTGATCTGCAGGAGGAGAGGCTGAAGCGGTGATCTGCAGGAGGAGAGGCTGAAGGGTGATCTGCAGGAGGAGAGCTGAAGTGGTGATCTGCAGGAGGAGAGGCTGAAGGGTGATCTGCAGGAGGAGAGGCTGAAGCGGTGATCTGCAGGAGGAGAGGCTGAAGCGGTGATCTGCAGGAGGAGAGGCTGAAGCGGTGATCTGCAGGAGGAGAGGCTGAAGTGGTGATCTGCAGGAGGAGAGGCTGAAGCGGTGATCTGCAGGAGGAGAGGCAAGGGTGATCTGCAGGAGGAGAGGCTGAAGCGGTGATCTGCAGGAGGAGAGGCTGAAGCGGTGATCTGCAGGAGGAGAGGCTGAAGCGGTGATCTGCAGGAGGAGAGGCTGAAGCGGTGATCTGCAGGAGGAGAGGCTGAAGCGGTGATCTGCAGGAGGAGAGGCTGAAGCGGTGATCTGCAGGAGGAGAGGCTGAAGCGGTGATCTGCAGGAGGAGAGGCCAAAGTGGTGATCTGCAGGAGGAGAGGCTGAAGTGGTGATCAGCAGGAGAGAGGCTGAAGTGGTGATCTGCAGGAGGAGAAGCGGTGATCTGCAGAAGGAGAGGCTGAAGTGGTGATCTGCAAGGGGAGAAGTGGTGATCTGCAGAAGGAGAGGCTGAAGTGGTGATCTGCAGGAGGAGAAGCGGTGATCTGCAGGAGGAGAGGCTGAAGCGGTGTAACCAGATGATGGACGAGGCACAATTCATCCAGCAACTGACTGATCCACTCACTGCAAAGGAGGGTGCAGGGATGGCGCAACAGTATCACACTTTAGGATTAGATACACAGCTCAGCAGACAGTATCACACATGATAGGATTAGATACACAGCTCAGCAGACAGCATCACACAGGATAGAATTAGATACACTGCTCAGCAGACAGTATCACACAGGAGAGGATTAGAGACATAACTCAGCAGACAGTATCACACATGATAGGATTAAATACACAGCTCAGCAGACAGTATCACACATGATAGGATTAGAGACATAGCTCAGCAGACAGTATCACACAGGATAGGATTAGAGACATAGCTCAGCAGACAGTATTACACAGGATAGGATTAGAGACATAGCTCAGCAGACAGTATCACACAGGATAGGATTAGATACACAGCTCAGCAGACAGTATTACACAGGATAGGATTAGAGACATAGCTCAGCAGACAGTATCACACAGGATAGGATTAGATACACAGCTCAGCGGACAGTATCACACATGATAGGATTAGATACACAGCTCAGCAGACAGTATCACACATGCTAGAATTAGATACACAGCTCAGCAAACAGTATCATACAGGACAGGATTAGATACACTGCTCAGCAGACACTATCACACATGCTAGAATTAGATACACAGTTTTTTAGACAGTATTGCATGATAGGACTACATCGCACAACAGACAATATCAAAATGGCAGGCTTAGATACACATCTTAGCAGACAGTATCACACGTCAGACTTGAATACAGCGGTACTCTGTATTTCTGAGTCTGGCACTGTACAGACACAATACAGCTGAGCTGCTGCGGCGCCTCCTTACAGCAGCACACAATGGCGCTCCGTCCCCTGCCGCCGCCGTTGCTCTGATTTGGCAGCTATTTATAGCAGACGCGCCTGCCGCACTCGCCACTTATAGATTCCATTTACTTCAATGGTCGACCAATTTAACAAAAAAGCCCAAATTTTCTCCGCTGAGCTGCGGCTTTGAAGATTCGCCTGCAATTTTCTATAACGTATCGAGGCCAAGAGGTCTCAGGAGCGGCAGCGAACACTCAACGCTTCTCTTATAAAATTCCATTATACGCTCCCCTCCGGTGAACGAGACCCTCCGCTCGACTCTGACAGGTCACACAGACACTGGATGACTGACGTCAGCGTGCAGATCACAACACCTTGATTAATGGCCGCCCCCTGGCAGTGCGGGGATCGGGCCGGTGTTATTGTGCCATGTGCTGAGCCGGCAGATCGGCACCGGCCATTCGATATCAAACACTTAAAACCTTTATTAAAAAAAATAGAGTAAAAGTGTCGCCGTCGCTGCAGCCTCGGATGACTCTGACTATGGACGAGCTACGTGAAATCTCAACTAATTCCTAGGAAAGGAAAAAAACAGATACCACTGAGATGATGATGGATGGCTGCGCCGAAAATGTGCGCAAGTCCTATGTCAGCAGATAGGTGGACGTGTCAGTGATGGATCGTGCATCGAAAGAAAGGGAAGAAAAGACAGAAAAGGCCGGAGAAGACAAGTGAGAGGTCACAGGGTGCACAGTAATCATATAAAGGATATATGGGATGCTGGAAGACATAAGATGAGGAAAACAACACAGACGCAACTCACATTTGGTGAAGGAAAAGAGAATAAAAATTATTTTTTATGCCAGTGCCAGTGTCCGTCTTACAATGCACATATATGCCCCCCTCGTCCTGGCACCAGAGTCAACCCCCCCTCCAGGCACCTATAAGTCCCCCTCGTCCTGGCACCAAAGCCCCCCTTATCCTGGCACCTATAAGTCCCCCTGGTCCTGGCACCTACAAGCCCTCCTTGTCCTGGCCCCATAGCCCCCCTTATCCTGGCACCTACAAGCCCTCCTGTCCAGGCACCTACAAGCCCCCCTCGTCTTGGCACCATAGCCCCCCTTATCCTGGCACCTATAAGTCCCCTGGTCCTGGCACCTACAAGCCCTCCTTGTCCTGGCCCCATAGCCGCCCTTATCCTGGCACCTACAGCCCTCCTTGTCCTGGCACCTACAAGCCCTCCTTGTCCTGGCACCTACAGCCCTCCTTGTATTGGCACCTACAAGCCCCCTCGTCCTGGCACCATAGCCCCCTTATCCTGGCACCTATAAGTCCCCTGGTCCTGGCACCTACAAGCCCTCCTTGTCCTGGCCCCATAGCCCCCCTTATCCTGGCACCTACAGCACTCCTTGTCCTGGCACCTACAAGCCCTCCTTGTCCTGGCACCTACAGCCCTCCTTGTCCTGGCACCTACAAGCCCCCTCGTCCTGGCACCATAGCCCCCCCTCATCCTGGCACCTACAAGCCCTCCTTGTCCTGGCACCTACAAGGCCCCCTCGTCCTGGCACCATAGCCTTCCCCCCCCTCATCACGGTATTTGCCCCTGCTGCTGGCGTGCACACTAAAATAAACGATTTAACTCACTCTCCATAGCTCCACTGCTCGCAGCTCAGCGGTGTCTTCCTGTGTCCCGGGCCTCGGATCATGTGACCGTCACAGCACAGTGATGTCATCATTGTGCTGTGCCGGTCACATGATCAGATGCCGGGCACAGAACACAGGAATACACACCTGAGCTGAGAGCAGTGGAGCTACGGAGGGCAAGTCAAATTATTTATTATTTTAGTGTGCACGCCAGCAGGGGGGCATATACTGTAACGGGGGGTAGGGCATATTCAGGATGGGGGGTGAGTGCAGGATCATATAATATGTGCCACCTCTCAACACCAGCTTCAGCACTGAAATGATGGACAGGGGGATGCAGTGCAAATTACATGAGCATAATGAGCGGGGGCACGTGACCACAGGCTGCCTCTTCAACCTGCGCCAGCTTGCTCCAGCCCCCGGACACTTCTCCAAAGCCACCCCACCTTCCTTATGAGCCCATCCTTAGTATATTCGGATTATGAAACCTCCCACTTTCCCCAAAAATTTGGGGAAACAAAAGCGTGTTTTATAATCCAAAAAATAGGTAGGTCGTTACACACACTTTTTTTCAGGCCTGTTGAAAGTAACGCTCTGGGGTCTCCTAGGGCTGTATTCAACCTTGAACATGTAAAAAGGAGGGGCGTTTTCCTCTACTTTTCAGGACCGTTAATAAGAATTCCCGTCCCGTCGTGTTATCTTTATACAGGGTACATTCTCCATAGTGACAATATTTGAAGATGGCGTCCTATCGGCAGCGGGCAATGTGTGAGATGGGAAAGTGCAAACAAATTCTATTGATTGACAAATGAGATGACGACGGTCGTCGTTCACATGTTAAACATTTTCTCCAAGAAGCCAATATTAACTTAGCCCCACAGCACAAAACTGCGACAAAACCGAATTCATCTGCAGAGAAAATAAAGTTTTAATGAAAAATTAGGGTTGCGTTACCGATGAAGACAAATCTAGATTCAGTGCTCCTGCTCTTCTCCCATGCCGGACAGATCCACTGGACACAGCCAACCTCTGCCATGCTCTTCTCAGATGCCACACGGATCCACTGGACTCGGCCAGCCTCAGTGCTCCTGCTCTTCTCCGATGTCGGAGAGATCCACTGGACACGGCCAGCCTCTGCCAGCCTCTGCCATGCTCTTCTCAGATGCCACACGGATCCACTGGACTCGGCCAGCCTCAGTGCTCCTGCTCTTCTCCGATGCCGGACAGATCCACTGGACACAGCCATCCTCAGTGCTCCTGCTCTTCTCCGATGTCGGAGAGATCCACTGGACTCAGCCAGCCTCAGTGCCCCTGCTCTTCTCCCATGCCGGACAGATCCACTGGACACAGCCAACCTCTGCTATGCTCTTCTCAGATGCCGCACGGATCCACTGCACTCGACCAGCCTCAGTGCTCCTGCTCTTCTCAGATGCCGCACGGATCCACTGCACTCGGCCAGCATCAGTGCTCCTGCTCTTCTCCGATGCCGGAGAGATCCACTGGACTCGGCCAGCCTCAGTGCTCAGGCTCTTGTCCCATGTCAGACGGATCACTGGATTCAGCCAGCCTCAGTGCCCCTGCTCTTCTCTGAGACTGATCAAATCACTGGACTTGGCCAACCTCGGTGCCCCGCGATCTTCTCTGATGCCAGAAGGATTAATGGACTCAACCAGCTTTGGTATCCTTGCTCTTCTCCTATGCCAGACAGATCAACTGGACTCAGCCAACCTCTGTACCATGCTCTTTCCAATGCCAGACAGATCCACTAGAATTGGCCAGCCTCTGTGTACATGCTCTTCTCCCATGGCAGACAGATCCACTGGACTCGACCAGCCTCAGTGCTCCTGCTCTTCTCCGATGCCGGACAGATCCACTGGACTCGGCCAGCCTCAGTGCTCAGGCTCTTCTCCGATGCCGGACAGATCCACTGGACTCGGCCAGCCTCAGTGCTCCTGCTCTCTCCGATGCTGGACAGATCCACTGGACTCGACCAGCCTCAGTGGTCCTGCTCTTCTTGATGCCGGACTAATCACTGGACTTGACCAGCCTTAATGCCCCTGCTCTTCACCGATGTCAGATGGATCACTGGATTCGGCCAGCGTCAGTAACCACGCTCTTCACCGATGTCGGATGGATCGCTGGACTTGGCTAGCCTTTGTGCCCCTTGCTCTTCTCCGATGCTTCAGAGATAAAGTCATCTCTATTAGCAGTACCAGACAGTTTAGAATAGCAGTACGACCACGGTACTGATCAGAACAGACAGTTATGCGGAGCGCACTTCCCACCGGTAAGCAGGCAGCCAGGAAACATCGGAGAGAGTGGGGCACTCCGGAAGGAAGATGATCACACAATCCTGTTGAAGTAATCAGTGGCTAATGTTACCATACTAGCAAGGGTGGACCAGTGACTGATCTACTGTTATGGAGGACCAGAATCTGATATACCCATATGGGGGAGCATTGGATAAATATACTAGTATATAGGACTATGGGATTAACCCTATAAAAAGTGGGTAAACTGTTATTGGAGACCAGTAGTCACCACTAATAATGAGCACACCGGGCTATTCTCTTATTGGAAATGGCTTTTTATATGTGGCTCGCATTATGGGTCATGCAGCAGTATATCAGTATTAAGAGCATGTGCCATGTACATGAGAAGGCTGGCGTACCTGCAGACCCCCGCCACGGCCGACTATAATGATATTCTATAGATAGCTCCAGCACCTGGGAATATAAATAGCAGCACCTTCCAGGCCGTCGCTTCCCATTACCAGTGGGAAGATGGATGTAGCCGGCTCCTATATCACCGGCTCCATGTCTTGTGTCTCCATCTAACAATCCCGCTGCCAGCCCAGGCATGTTTGCACACAGCAGTGTCTTCTCATTAAGATTCAATCACAGGCAGAAAACAAGCCTGGCTTAAAGTCGCTGAGGGTATAAACTTCATTTTCATTTCATTAGGCCACCTGGAAGCTGCAATCAATGATCCGGCCTGACGTCAGCCGCTCGCCCACTTCATTAAAATCTTCATTTCATGCCTTTAATTCCCTTCTTATGATATTCTGCTACAGGACACAGCGTGCGGGGATGACCACGGGGGACTGGGAGCCGACATCTCAATCCATGTCCCTACACCCCATGACGTCCCCCAAGAGTGGGGACCGCATATGGCTCCAGCTATAGTTTGGCCTTGGCTAGAGTCACAGGTTGGGGCGCGTGTTTCAGCCACAGAGTCTATCGTGCAACTAGAATGTAGCACTGCAATGCTTTCTAGCTATAGAGCCCCCAGTGGACAAAGCAAGGAACTGAATTTAAAGGGGTTGTCCAGAACTGGACCAGCATGGCTTCCCTAACCACTAGCAGTACCACCTCTATCTGTAGGTTGAATTAAAACCGGTTTGCAGTACCCTATGCAACCTGAACACTGTGGTGGTGCCATTCTCTTGTTTTTTTTTTTCTAATTGAGAGTAATCTTCTATAGCTAGAGCTGTGAAGTCAGTAAGCCAAACATTCGACTCCAACTCAGCGGCACCCAGCTCAGAGGCTCCCAAGCCAAACACCCCCAAGCCAAACACTCCAAGCCAAACACTCCAAGCCAAACACCCCCAAGCCAAACACTCCCAAGCCAAACACCCCAAGCCAAACACCCCCAAGCCAAACACCCCCAAGCCAAACACCCCCAAGCCAAACACTCCCAAGCCAAACACCCCAAGCCAAACACCCCCAAGCCAAACACCCCCAAGCCAAACACCCCCAAGCCAAACACTCCCAAGCCAAACACCCCAAGCCAAACACCCCAACTCTACAACCAGGCTGTGCGTCGGTAAGCCAAACATCCAACTCAGACTCATCAATTTCCCTGAATCCGACTCTGACTCCACAACTCTGCCTCCGCATCCCTGTCTATATCGTAGTCCTTCACTATATTCACTATCGTTTTTGACAGTCAGTGTATATAAACAGTAACAGTTTCTATCCTGAGACTTCTCTGATACATATAACTACATACAGAGGATTATGTTGCAGCTTTTCCAACGAAGACATTCACCTCCAGGACAGGTGCGTGCTGTGAACGGAGCCTTGTTTGGTCGCGGGGGTATTAATGTTCTGCCTGCTCTACAGCTATGCTCTATGGGGACAATAGTAATGGTGCCCATCACCCCTGTATCTGTGGCTGCTGGGACCCTTTTGCAGCCGTTTCTCGGCTACGGTAAGTTTCGGCACTAAGGTTTCAGCTGTGCAGTCTTCCGCCAACATCACCGATGCAGTGTTGTCTGCGTCCACTTATAGCTCGGTGCCAGTGGCGTAACTTGAAGCTCATGAGCCTCGACATGAAAGCACCAATGGGGCCCCCAATTACTGCAAATCTTTAATTGCCATAGTCTCTTTCTATAGGCCAGAAGGACTCTGGGGGCCCCCAGGATCCAAAGCCTGTGTGTGATTGCCATCTCTGCAAATCATGTAGTTACACCCCTGCTCAAAGCATTCCTCCAAATGGCAGCGGTCACCGATCTAGTATCCAATCTTCTAGAAGTCTCAGTCTCTTTCCTTACTACGATCACGTCCACCTTTGTCCCCCGCTCTTCAGGATGTGTAATTCTACCTTTCCGGTATGATCATGGCCATTATTTTCCAGGTGAGAGGGCGGCTGGGCGACCAGTTGTGTATCGCACCGGGCGCAGTCACGTTTCTGACCACGTCGGGGTTGATTAGCTGCTCGTTATGCTCCTCGTTAGCAGCTCTCCGCAGGGATCTTGGCTGCCAGTCTTCATTACAAGAGATTATTCTGATTTTGCACAGAGAAGCAGAGCTCCGATGTTGTGTGCACAGGTCACACCGGTCACTTTTCAGAATCGGTTCAGAGGTCAAAATAAAAGGACCCCTGTCTTTTCAGGTGACTTTGGAATAATGGGTCTCGTGGATACGTTAAGAATGACACTATCTTTGGCAATTAGGCGACTTGTCTTCTGCTTTTTCAGTTGTCTCTGAGCTGGTGAGTGAAGATTAGCAGCTATGATGTCTCTCCATACGCAGCACACACTGATATGAGGGATTCCTGCTCTACTGTCTCTATGTAGCACATGTTCAGAAACAGCATCTGCATGGAAGACATTTTATAGCACTGCTGAGCAGAGTACCTGTGAATCCACCTTGGGGAGGGAAATCCTGGAAAGCAGCAGTTTAGAGGGCATTATACAGCAGTACTGAGCAGTATAACTCCGAATCCAGCTCTTGATGAAACATACTGGAAAGCAGCAGTATGGAGGGCATTTTATAGCACTACCGAGTAGAGTAGCTGTGAATCCAGCTTTGGGGGTAAAGAATACTGGAAAGCAGCAGTATGGAGTGAATTATACAGCAGTATTAATCAGTGTACAAAAGCCATCTCTAGAGTGAGAAACACTGAAAAGAAACCATATGGAGGGCATTTTATAGCAGAACTGAGCAGAGTAGCATGAATCCAGCTCTGAGGGTGAAAATACTTACTGGAAAATAGCAGGATGAGGCACTGTCCAGCATACTGAGCAGTTACTTCGAATCCAGCTCTGGGTGATAATACTGGAATGCTGCAGTAGAGAGGGCTTTTTATAGCAATGCTGAGCAGAGTAGCAGTGAATCCAGTTCTAGGGTGATAAATACTGGAATGCTGCAGTATGGATGGCTTTTTATAGCAGTACTTAGCAGAGTAGCAGTGAATCCAGTTCTAGGGTGATAAATACTGGAATGCTGCAGTATGGATGGCTTTTTATAGCAGTACTGAGCAGAGTAGCAGTGAATCCAGTTCCAGGGTGATAAGTACTGGAATGCTGCAGTATGGAGGGATTTTTATACCAGTACTGAGCAGAGTAGCAGTGAATCCAGTTCCAGGGTGATAAGTACTGGAATGCTGCAGTATGGAGGGCATTTTATAGCAGTACTGAGCAGAGTAGCAGTAAATCCATCTCAGTGGTGTGGAATGCTTACTGGAAAGCAGCAGTATGGAGGCAATTCTACAAAAGCACCAGCAACACAGAGGTGAGATAAACCACTCACTAGAAAGCTGTACCGGCAGCACAGAGGACATTACACAGCAGTACTGAGCGGTGTAGATGTGAATGTAGCACTAAGAGAAAACAAGAAAAGTGCAGTATCAACGGTCAATGTCCCTCTGTCCCTATGCTCCGCTACTCTCCATAGGCTTCAATCGTCAGCTGTAACATGTTGGCAGGGTCTGTTTTGAGCCAGGGGTTTTAGCAATATATCTGGTACAATGGAAATGCAAGAAGGGGAGCAGGACTTTACCAAGCAATTTGGTGCTTTCGCTACGGTTCTGTAGGTAAAAAAAAAACGTAGTATGTTAATGGGGGCTCCACCCTGCAACCCATAAGAGTCACTCTGCCTAGTTAGCTGTATGTCTAGTGCCAGACGCTCCCGACACCCATCACTAAAGCAAAGCACCTACAAGGCGGTCATCTCCCTTCCCCTCCGCTGCAGCATTTATCCGCGGATGCTCACTATATGGCGGTATAAATTAATTTCGACATTAAACAGATGTTCCCTTGCAGCTCACAGGTCGCGGGATTCGATATGGGGGTCACCTCTCCTACATAAAGGGCCGTCGAGTCCCATACCCGCCGTTCAGTAATTGCGTTCTCTCCGCCGGCAGCGTCTCCCTCATTACCCGCCGAGCTCGGCCATCATGAAAATTCATGAGTTATACCTCCGCCATTACAATAATGTGTTTGATCTGACATACATTGTGGCAGGGGATGAATTAGTGAGGGGGGACAGCGACTTCCATTCAACACGATGCAATGTGGCAGAAACAAGAGAAAGTCCTGGAAAATTAAAACCGCCATCCGCTGCTTTCTAGAGCCACTTCACACCGCGCCGCCGTAATGGAGGCATTATAATCTGGGAAATTACATCCCGAACATTGTGTCGGATCAGACATTGAAAGAGCAATGACTGAGGGGTTCTGGTGGTTTTACATGGGACTGCAGACTAACCTCCAACAGAGGAATCAGTGTCTTACATGGGACTTCTGAAACACCATTGTGCTATCAAGGAGGAGAGGAAAGGATAACTCTCATCCCGTGGCCCCCCAGGATCTGCCGGCGGCCGTGTAGCTGCTGGCTGATCTGTATGGGAAACTATGTGCTACAGAGCTACGCTGCAACGTGGTCAGGACACAATCCTCCGGGGAACAGTCAGCGACTTATTCATCCCTCTCCAGCGCTCAACCTCAACATTTGCTACATTTTTTGCAAACTAAGCAAAGCATTAAAATATGGCAGCGGCGAGGATCACGTGAAGCCGAGCTATTCCTGGCCGTGTGTGTTTAATGAGTGGTTACTAAGCTGCTTACAGCTCGAAAGAGTTTTTTGCTAAGCTATTATTAAATATTATCGAGAAGAAAATGTTACCAAATGTTCCAGGTCCCCCCACATGCCCCCCCCCCCACCCGCAGAACAAAATGAGGCCGACGGCAGCGGACGTGCAGCCACAGAAGACATGGTGGGAATGTATAGGTTGGGTACCAGTGCTAGTGGGGCCACGGTGATCTCTATTTTGGACAACCATTCACATGTCCATCCTGCTATATAGAGAAAGCCTGCGAGTCCTGCGTCTCCCTCCCGCTCAGAGAAAGCCTGTGAGTCCTGCTTCCCCTCCCACTCATAGAGAAAGCCTGTGAGTCCTGCTTCTCCTCCCACTCATAGAGAAAGCCTGTGAGTCCTGCTTCCCCTCCCACTCATAGAGAAAGCCTGTGAGTCCTGCTTCTCCTCCCACTCATAGAGAAAGCCTGTGAGTCCTGCTTCTCCCTCCCACTCATAGAGAAAGCCTGTGAGTCCTGCTTCTCCTCCCACTCATAGAGAAAGCCTGTGAGTCCTGCTTCTCCCTCCCAATCATAGAGAAACCCTGTGAGTCCTGCTTCACCCTCCCACTCATAGAGAAAGCCTGTGAGTCTTGCTTCTCCCTCCCAATCATAGAGAAATCTGTGAGTCCTGCTTCACCCTCCCACTCAGAGAAAGCCTGTGAGTCTTGCTTCTCCTCCCACTCATAGAGAAAGCCTGTGAGTCTTGCTTCTCCCTCCCAATCATAGAGAAATCTTGTGAGTCCTGCTTCACCCTCCCACTCAGAGAAAGCCTGTGAGTCCTGCTTCACCCTCCCACTCATAGAGAAAGCCTGTGAGTCCTGCTTCTCCTCCCACTCATAGAGAAAGCCTGTGAGTCCTGCTTCTCCTCCCACTCATATAGAAAGCCTGTGAGTCCTGCTTCTCCTCCCGCTCATAGAGAAAGCCTGTGAGTCCTGCTTCTCCTCCCACTCATAGAGAAAGCTGTGAGTCTTGCTTCTCCCTCCCAATCATAGAGAAATCTTGTGAGTCCTGCTTCACCCTCCACTCAGAGAAAGCCTGTGAGTCCTGCATCTCCTTCCCATATAGAGAAAGCCTGTGAGTCCTGCTTCTCCTCCCACTCATAGAGAAAGCCTGTGAGTCCTGCTTCCCCTCCCACTCATAGAGAAAGCCTGTGAGTCCTGCTTCTCCTCCCACTCATAGAGAAAGCTTGTGAGTCCTGCTTCCCCTCCCACTCATAGAGAAAGCCTGTGAGTCCTGCTTCCCCTCCCACTCATAGAGAAAGCCTGTGAGTCCTGCTTCTCCTCCCACTCATAGAGAAAGCCTGTGAGTCCTGCTTCCCCTCCCACTCATAGAGAAAGCCTGTGAGTCCTGCATCTCCTTCCCATATAGAGAAAGCCTGTGAGTCCTGCTTCTCCTCCCACTCATAGAGAAAGCCTGTGAGTCCTGCTTCCCCTCCCACTCATAGAGAAAGCCTGTGAGTCCTGCATCTCCTTCCCATATAGAGAAAGCCTGTGAGTCCTGCTTCTCCTCCCACTCATAGAGAAAGCCTGTGAGTCCTGCTTCCCCTCCCACTCATAGAGAAAGCCTGTGAGTCCTGCTTCTCCTCCCACTCATAGAGAAAGCTTGTGAGTCCTGCTTCCCCTCCCACTCATAGAGAAAGCCTGTGAGTCCTGCTTCCCCTCCCACTCATAGAGAAAGCCTGTGAGTCCTGCTTCTCCTCCCACTCATAGAGAAAGCCTGTGAGTCCTGCTTCCCCTCCCACTCATAGAGAAAGCCTGTGAGTCCTGCTTCTCCTCCCACTCATAGAGAAAGCCTGTGAGTCCTGCTTCTCCCTCCCACTCATAGAGAAAGCCTGTGAGTCCTGCTTCTCCCTCCCACTCATAGAGAAAGCCTGTGAGTCCTGCTTCACCCTCCCACTCATAGAGAAAGCCTGTGAGTCCTGCTTCTCCTCCCACTCATAGAGAAAGCCTGTGAGTCCTGCTTCTCCTCCCACTCATATAGAAAGCCTGTGAGTCCTGCTTCTCCTCCCACTCATAGAGAAAGCCTGTGAGTCCTGCTTCACCCTCCCACTCATAGAGAAAGCCTGTGAGTCCTGCTTCCTCCTCCAACTCATAGAGAAAGCCTGTGAGTCCTGCTTCTCCTCCCACTCATAGAGAAAGCCTGTGAGTCCTGCTTCTCCCACCCACTCATAGAGAAAGCCTGTGAGTCCTGCTTCCCCCACCCATCATAGAGAAAGCCTGTGAGTCCTGCTTCTCCCACCCACTCATAGAGAAAGTCTGAGTCCTGCTTCTCCTCCCACTCATAGAGAAAGCCTGTGAGTCCTGCTTCTCCTTCCCATATAGAGAAAGCCTGTGAGTCCTGCTTCTCCCTCCCATATAGAGAAAGCCTGTGAGTCCTGCTTCTCCTTCCCATATAGAGAAAGCCTGTGAGTCCTGCTTCTCCCTCCCATATAGAGAAAGCCTGTGAGTCCTGCTTCTCCCTCCCATATAGAGACAGCCTGTGAGTCCTGCTCCCCTTCCATACAGTTGCTGGGGAAGCAGAATGTTGGTTTCTCTACGAATGGCTGGGTGAAGTAGGACTCACAGGCTTCTCTACCAGTGACTAAGGGGATGCAGGTCTCGCAGGATTCTCTACGACTGGCCGAGGGGAAAGCGGGCCTCACAGACTTCTCTACGACTGGTCGGGGGTGAAGCAGGACTCACAGGTCTCTCTACAAGTGGCCAGGGTGAAGCAGGACTCACAGGTCTCTCTACAAGTGGCCAGGGTGAAGCAGGACTCGTAGACTTTTACACAAGTGGCTGGGGCAAAAGAGGTACTCGCAGATCCCTCTACGAGAGGCTGGGGGAAATGGGACTCGCAGGCTTCTTTACGAGGGATTGGGGTGAAGCGAGACTCACAAGCTTCTCTACAAAGGGCCGGGGTGAATCTGGACTCACAGGTTTCTCTACAAAGGGCTGACGTGAAGCAGGACACGCAGGCTTCTCCACGAGGGATTGGGGTATAGCAGGACTCACAGGCTTCTCTATGAGGGGCCGGGGTGAGGCAGGACCCACAGCTCCTCTATGAGTGGCCGGGGTGAGGCAGGACTCACAGGCTTCTCTACGGGGGGCTGGGGGGGAGGGAGCAGTACTCGCAGGCTTTGCTATGAGTGGCCGAGGTGAAGCAGGTCTCACAGGCTTCTCTACAAGGGGGGGGGGGGGGGGGGGGGGGGGGGGGGTATGGTAGCAGTACTCACAGGCTTTCTCTATGAGTGGCCGGGATGAAGCAGGACTCACAGGCTTCTATACGAGGGGCTGGGGTGATGCAGGACTCACAGGCTTCTCTACGAGGGGCTGGGGGTGAAGCAGGACTCACAGGCTTCTATACGAGGGGCTGGGGTGATGCAGGACTCACAGGCTTCTCTACGAGGGGCTGGGGGTGAAGCAGAACTCACAGGCTTCTATACGAGGGGCTGGAGTGAAGCAGGACTCACAGGCTTCTCTACGAGGGGCTGGGGGGTGAAGCAGGACTCACAGGCTTTCTCTATGAGTGGGAGAAGAAGCAGGACTCACAGGCTTTCTCTATGAGTGGGAGGGAGAAGCAGGACTCACAGGCTTTCTCTATGAGTGGGAGGGAGAAGCAGGACTCACAGGCTTTCTCTATGAGTGGGAGGAGAAGCAGGACTCACAGGCTTTCTCTATGAGTAGGAGGGAGAAGCAGGACTCACAGGCTTTCTCTATGAGTGGGAGGGAGAAGCAGGACTCACAGGCTTTCTCTATGAGTGGGAGGGTGAGGCAGCACTCACAGGCTTCTCTACGAGGGGATGGGGGGGGGAGCAGCACTCACAGGCTTCTCTATGAGGGGCCGGGGTGAGGCAGGGCTCACAGGCTTCTCTACAAGTGGCCGGGGTGAAGCAGGACTTGCAGGATTTTCTACGAGGGGCTGGGGGGGAAGCAGTGCTCGCTGGTCTCTCCACAAGTGGCCGGGGGGAATAAACGTGATTCACTTTAGACCTCACAAGAAAGAAAAAAACTTATTGATCAGTGGGGGTCCCACTGCTGAAGCCCCCAATATTCCTGATAGTGAACAGTGTAGCTCTCAGACCTAGATCGTTAACTTGCATTCATGACCCAGCTCCATTATGTTCCCAGATTCTGTCCGGCATGGCACGGCTATGACAGACAGACATGCGAGCGGAGATTACATTATACTGCCGTCACTTTTGCGGGCACGGCTCCGCCAACTCTCCACTCCGGTCCTGGCAGAGTTTTGGATCACTGAACCACGCTGACCATTTATGATCCAATCTTAATTACTCAAGAGTGTAATAATATGCAGATCTGCCGCCAATTCATTTAGCTGAGGATTGTTAGCAAAGTTAGCCAAGAATGTAGCTCACCCCGGGAAGATCTGCTAGAGACATTATGTACCGGGTAGGTGAGGATAACCGTCACTATTGGTTCTAAAGGAGAAACGCCATTAGGAAATGAAACCTTAGTGATTGCAGGATCCTGTACCTCTGTGGGTTTGCACACTGTTACTGCACAGTTTGCACATATCAGAAACTCACCAACATCATCACAGCAAGACTGTGCACAGGATATAATGGAGAGTGACACAATCACACCGGCTGGTCTGAAACATTGAGCTGATTACTTTACTTCTGTGTCTCTAAAGGAAATGTTGCCCCATTTCTCTGATGTAAAACCCAACATGCCCGTGCATACATTCACACAGGCAGAGCGCTTAAAGAGAACCTGACAGCAGATCCATCAGCAGCATGCATCAGTCACCACTAGGGGGAGCTCCCTGTATACAGAGATACATGATAAGATTCTATCTGCAGCCACCACTAGGGGAGCTCCCTGCATACAGAGATACATGGTAAGATTCTGTCTGCAGCCACCACTAGGTGGCGCTCCCTGTATACAGAGATACATAAGATTATGTCTGCAGTCACCACTAGAGGGAGCTCCCTCTATACAAATACACAAGATTCTGTCTGCAGCCACCACCAGGGGGAGCTCCCTCTATACAAATACACAAGATTCTGTCTGCAGCTACCACTAGGGGGAGCTCCCTCTATACAAATACACAAGATTCTGTCTGCAGCCACCACTAGGGGGAGCTCCCTGTATACAGAGATACATGATAAGATCCTGTCTGCAGTCACCACTAGGGGGAGCTCCCTGTATACAGAGATACATGATAAGATCCTGTCTGCAGTCACCACTAGAGGGAGCTCCCTGTATACAGAGAAACATGATAAGATTCTGTCTGTAACCACCACTAGGGGGAGCTGCAATAACAAGTATATGCTGCCCTAAAGCCCCAGTCACACATAACGATATCGTTAGAGAGATCGTTGTAACTGTGACGTTACAACGATCTCTCCAGCGATGTCGTTCTGTGTGACACTTTGCAGCGATCAGGCCCCTGCTGTGAGGTCGCTGATCGTTGCAAAGTGCTGTGGGTCATTTTCTGATCGTTGGTTTCCCGCTGGTCAGCACGCATCGCTGCGTGTGACTGCAAGAAACCAGCGATCTGTGACCTCACAGGGCTGGTTACTATGGTAAACACCGGGTATCCAGGCAGCGCGCGCTGCCTAGATACCCGGCATTTACCATGGTTACCAGCGTCCTCCCTGCTTAGCACTGCCTGTAAGCATGGAGAACGCTGGTAACTATGATAAACAGCGGGTATCCAGGCAGCGCGCACTGCCTGGATACGCGCTGTTTATCATAGTTACCTGCGTTCTCCTTGCTTAGCGCTGCCAGCGCTAAGCAGGGAGCGATATGGGAGGTGGCTCCCTTGGCCTGATCGCTGGGGAGATCTGCCTGTTTGACAGCTCCCCAGCGATCAGGTAACGACGCTCCAGCGATCCCGGCAGGTCGTTATCGCTGTCGGGATCGTTGGAGCGATCGTTATGTGTGACTCAGGCTTTAGACTGTCGGCTTTACAATGAGGTCTTGTTACAATTGTATCTATTCTAGACAATCCTCTGTGTGCTCGACAAACTCCACAATCAATCAATGCAAATAAATGAAACGCGCTAAACTCTCCTGATAATTGGCTACACAGTAATTGACAACACTGAGGAACTCCAAGTTGGACCTTAGAACATTACAATGATCGTCCATTGTGTGCGCCGGCAGACAGGGGGACTTGGACGCCGTGACCTTCGTGTTTCATCGCTGTGGAGAAACAGACTGACAAGCATTATGTGCCTCCTTCCGTCCACACAATGGACCCCTCAGTGGCGCTGGGGGCCCGCCGCAGCACAATAGCGCTGTCCTTCGCTGGCATTAACAATTTATACCCGGCGCACGATGTATTTTTAATCTATTTCCATGTTGTGTGGCATTGTTGGCTAATTAGTTCCCCGAACCCTTACTGTGTTTCACAGGATGAAACGTAAGAGCGGCTTTACTTACTGACAAGTTTCCACTGGAAGCGACATGAGCAATGCTCGTTTATTGATGGAGAAGGAGACATTGTATCTGTAGAGAAAGTGTGATGGAATCAGGATCTTTACCAGGAGCTTCGTTATCTTCGGGCGGCGTGCAATGGTGCCCAGCTTGGATGTCATCCAACATTGCTCCCCCCCAAAAAAAAACCTCAAAGTTCTTCAGCATCCGACCCCCAATTGGCCAAGAGTCTTATAACACGAACCAACAAACTGCCTGTAGCAGAAGGGCTGCCGAAAAGATCCGATCTATGATCGTTTTCTCACTCACGAGTGATGCTCGAAACGTTGCGGCAAATGATCATCATGCCCATGGCTTTAAAGTTTATTCCAAGAGCTGAATGTCTAGGATAGGTGAAGGTCTGAAGGAAAGGATCCCCTCCAATCTCAAGAATGGGGGTGTGATATGATGTGCTGGGTATCCTTTTCGTCTTTGTATATATTTTTACAGATTTTCTGCATCATTCTGTACATTTCCTGTCTTGTCTGGCGTCTTTACATTACAGAAGGTCTGATAATTGAATCAGCTCAGTTACCATCTGCAGCCTGGATGTGTCCGTGCCTCCTTTTGAACCCTTGCTGACATTTCCTGACTGTCCATTCATGACCCCTTCTTACCTTGAAATATACTATACAGAGAAGAAGTGTTTGGAGCCGCATTCCTAATTGATCTCTAAGCGCAGGATTGTGACTCATCTCCAGGGGCATTTACCATTGTGATGAATCCTTGCTGACATTTCCTGACTGTCCATTCATGACCCCTTGCTCTCGAAATGTTGTAAATCTCCCCCTGTAGTGCCTTGATCGCTGAGGGACCTGAAAACCATCCAACCAGTCTGCCTACCCCTGGATATATAAAGGAGGCCTGAGTAGAACAAGGAGACCAGTAAGATAGATCCTTTGTGGGACGCTCATGCTAAGGCACGCATGCCAGAGACTTGGAGAAACCCTTCTTACCTTGAAATATACTATGAAGTGTTTAGAGCCACATTCCTATATTGATCTCTAAGCACAGGATTGTGACTCATCTCCAGGGGCATTTACCATTGTGATGAATCCTTGCTAACATTTCCTGACTGTCCATTCATGACCCCTCTACTCTACATATCTAACCTGAAAGTGCCTTGATTGCTGAGGCACTGTTCCCATCTGGGGCTTGAAAACCAACCAACCTGTCTGCCTTCTCCGTGGAATGGGTTTTAAGGAGGACACGTAACTAGTAAGATCCTATGTGGGATGCAGATGCCATGTCCAGCACCCCCAGAAAAAACCCTTATAACTACTGCTAGAGGAGCCCTGTACAGAGGAGTATGTGGAGCCGCACTGCCATACTGATCTCTAAATGGAGGATTGCGACTCATCTCTCGGGGCATTTATCCCAAATGGACAGTATCCTGTGTTCCTAGACTATTTTACCCTCTGTGTAGTGGATTGTTTTATGGAATTTTCAGTTTGGATATAATAAAGATTCTTGGGAAAGTTCACTCATCTCTTGCTCTTTTGATTGTGAGATATTGGAGTAGGACCCGTGACAAGTGGCTCTTATATGCTGGGATAGAACCAAAGCCACTGTATTAATCCTGCACCATGAAACTGCTGAAAAATGCTCAACTCCAGCTCATAACGACCCATGTCAGAGCCGTGTACATGGGATCGGCGAAATCCGAACAGTCCACGGATCGGAAAGTTAATTGATGCCAGAATGGCGGCAGATTGTTCCTAAAGTACATGAGATTTCCTCATATCTCAGCTACTCGCTGCAGTGAATTTCCCTTTGCCCACATTTTTAACCTGGGGTTTAATCATTTTATCAATGAAAAATCCAGGGCTGTGAAGTCAGGAAGCCAAACAACCGACTCCTCAATGTTCCTGAATACGACCCCACAACCAGGGCTGTAAAGTCAGTAAGCCAAACATCTGACTCCACCAACCATGGAAAAATCAGCGCTGAAATCCACTGCCAATCTGCATAGTGGAAAGGCAGATTTTATTGCTGAAATCCACTGCAAAAAGTGCACCAGAAAAGCCAACCCTGCTTCACCAATCCAAAAGAATGGGTAAGAAACCATCACCAAGCTTTTAGCTACAATGTATCATGGTTTCCGCTTGAACCAAAAGGTGTCCTACATGGACGACCTCTTCCCGGGTATCATGGTGTCCTCATTGTCCCACACATTTCCTGAACGGAAACCATATGTGCACCAAACCTTCTACAGAGAATGCAGGACTGTGGAGTCAGTTAGCCAAACATACACCTCCTCAATTATCCCGAATCCGACTATGCGTCCCACGCGACCAGGGGACCCACGCTCACGCACAGGGACCCACGCTCCACGCGACCAGGGGGGACCCACGCTCCACGGGGGACCCACGCTAAACGCGACCAGGGGGGAACCATGCTAAACGCGACCAGGGGGGAACCACGCTCCACGCGACCAGGGGGGGAACCACGCTCCACGCTGCCAGAGGGGAACCACGATCCACGCGACCAGAGGGGAACCACGATCCACGCGACCAGAGGGGAACCACGATCCACGCGACCAGAGGGGAACCACGATCCACGCGACCAGAGGGGAACCACGATCCACGCGACCAGAGGGGAACCACGATCCACGCGACCAGAGGGGAACCACGATCCACGCGACCAGAGGGGAACCACGTCCACGCGACCAGAGGGGAACCACGCTCCACGCGACCAGAGGGGAACCACGCTCCACGCGACCAGAGGGGAACCACGCTCCACGCGACCAGAGGGGAACCACGCTCCACGCGACCAGAGGGGAACCACGCATCCACGCGACCAGAGGGGAACCACGATCCACGCGACCAGAGGGGAACCACGATCCACGCGACCAGAGGGGAACCACGCTCCACGCGACCAGAGGGGAACCACGCTCCACGCGACCAGAGGGGAACCACGCTCCACGCGACCAGAGGGGAACCACGCTCCACGCGACCAGAGGGGAACCACGCTCCACGCGACCAGAGGGGAACCACGCTCCACGCGACCAGAGGGGAACCACGCTCCACGCGACCAGAGGGGAACCACGACCCACGCGACCAGAGGGGAACCACGCTCCACGCGACCAGAGGGGAACCACGATCCACGCGACCAGAGGGGAACCACGCTCCACGCGACCAGAGGGGAACCACGATCCATGCGACCAGAGGGGAACCACGATCCACGCGACCAGAGGGGAACCACGCTCCACGCGACCAGAGGGGAACCACGATCCATGCGACCAGAGGGGAACCACGATCCACGCGACCAGAGGGGAACCACGATCCATGCGACCAGAGGGGAACCACGATCCATGCGACCAGAGGGGAACCACGATCCACGCGACCAGCGTGGAACCACGATCCACGCGACCAGAGGGGAACCACGATCCACGCGACCAGGGGAACCACAGCTCTGGTTACCAGCACAGTGCCATTATACAAGGCCTTAAAGGAGCCTCTGGAGCCGTCCTCATTTGTAATTGTGATAAATTTGCTGAAATTCATCATTCTAAAATCAGTCATCAGCAATCTGCTGACAGCTTCAAGATTTGTTTTTACGCTTAAAAAGGTCACAAAGGTCACAAATAGGTTGGATGATTACGACAAGGGTCATCTCAGGTGCCGCTTCATTATGTAACAAGAAAACAAACACAATGTGATACAACAGAATATGGCGCCGCATTATTCTGCCCTCGTCCGGAACCAACGCAGCGGAAAATGAGAAATAAGGGATGAACACAGGCACCTGGATGAGCGAAGCCTACAAGGAGAGACGCGCCATTGTTTTCTGTAATTGGCAGTCTGGTTCCTGGAGCCGCAGACGGATTTCCATTGCCAACATGATAATTGATGGCAGTCAGAGGGAGCAGCTGCCGCTGGCAGAACACGGCATCCTTCACAGCTGGGCACAAGGAGGACGACGCAAGGAAGGATCAGGGCGCCACACCGAGCACACAGGACCAGATACATCAACGTATCTCACCATAGGAGGCCAGCAAATACAGTGTCATATATAGAAATTACACAGGAGATGCCAAGGTTTTACCTGCTGTACATACATAATTATATACAGGAGATGTCCAGGTTATACCGGCTGTACATATATAATTATATACAGGAGATGTACAGGTTATACCAGCTGTACATATATAATTATATACAGGAGATGTCCAGGTTATACCAGCTGTACATATATACAGTGTCTATATACAGTAGATAACACAGGATCCACCATTCACAATAGGTGATATCACAGCTCACCTCCTCCTGTACAATGACTGATAACACCTCTATATACAGTAGATAACACAGGATCCACCATTCACAATAGGTGATATCACAGCTCACCTCCTCCTGTACAATGACTGATAACACCTCTATATGCAGTAGATAACACAGGATCCACCATTCACAATAGGTGATATCACAGCTCACCTCCTCCTGTACAATGACTGATAACACCTCTATATACAGTAGATAACACAGGATCCAGCACTCACAATAGGTGATGTCACAGCTCACCTCCTCCTGTACAATGACTGATAACACCTCCATATACAGTAGATAACACAGGATCCAGCATTCACAATAGGTGATATCACAGCTCACCTCCTCCAGTACAATGACTGATAACACCTCTATATACAGTAGATAACACAGGATCCACCATTCACAATAGATGATATCACAGCTCACCTCCTCCTCCTGTACAATGACTGATAACACCTCTATATACAGTAGATAACACAGGATCCACCATTCACAATAGGTGATATCACAGCTCACCTCCTCCTCCTGTACAATGACTGATAACACCTCTATATACAGTAGATCACACATGATCCACCATTCACAGTAGCTGATATCACAGCTCACCTCCTCCTGTACAATGACTGATAATACCTCTATATACAGTAGATAACACAGGATCCTCCATTCACAATAGGTGATGTCACAGCTCACCTCCTCCTCCTGTACAATGACTGATAACACCTCTATATACAGTAGATAACACAGGATCCACCATTCACAATAGATGATATCACAGCTCACCTCCTCCTCCTGTACAATGACTGATAACACCTCCATATACAGTAGATAACACAGGATCCACCATTCACAATAGGTGATATCACAGCTCACCTCCTCCTCCTGTACAATGACTGATAACACCTCTATATACAGTAGATAACACAGGATCCAGCACTCACAATAGGTGATGTCACAGCTCACCTCCTCCTGTACAATGACTGATAACACCTCCATATACAGTAGATAACACAGGATCCAGCATTCACAATAGGTGATATCACAGCTCACCTCCTCCAGTACAATGACTGATAACACCTCTATATACAGTAGATAACACAGGATCCACCATTCACAATAGATGATATCACAGCTCACCTCCTCCTGTACAATGACTGATAACACCTCTATATACAGTAGATAACACAGGATCCACCATTCACAATAGGTGATATCACAGCTCACCTCCTCCTCCTGTACAATGACTGATAACACCTCTATATACAGTAGATCACACATGATCCACCATTCACAGTAGCTGATATCACAGCTCACCTCCTCCTGTACAATGACTGATAATACCTCTATATACAGTAGATAACACAGGATCCTCCATTCACAATAGGTGATGTCACAGCTCACCTCCTCCTCCTGTACAATGACTGATAACACCTCTATATACAGTAGATAACACAGGATCCACCATTCACAATAGGTGATATCACAGCTCACCTCCTCCTGTACAATGACTGATAACACCTCTATATACAGTAGATAAGACAGGATCTACCATTCACAATAGGTGATGTCACAGCTCACCTCCTCCTCCTGTAAAATGACTGATAACTCCTCTATATACAGTAGATAACACAGGATCCACCATATACAATAGGTGATATCACAGCTCACCTCCTCCTGTACAATGACTGATAACTCCTCTATATACAGTAGATAAGACAGGATCTACCATTCACAATAGATGATATCACAGCTCACCTCCTCCTGTACAATAATTTTTAAAAAATTATGAAATCTGCAATAATTAATTGGTCATTTTGTGATTACACATTTCTCTTGGTGGGGGGAGGTCAGTTCCCCTTGTGAATGCTAGAGGGAGCTGTGGAATAAAACAATGGATGTATCCGGCACATTGTGTTCTGCAAAACAGAAGTAAAAGGAAAGCGGATGGACAATGGCTCTGCGACCTTTTGTACTGAATGCTGTCCCTGTCCTCCACACAGCTGAGGTTTTGTTACAGTGGTTTGGTGTAGAAAATCCTCTGTGAGCTGCAGAAATCAATCTCCAGTTCTGACAGTCTGTGCCAATGTATCAGCATGTTTACAAACGACAGAATTGTAACAATGGCTCTGCAGGATTTCAGCCTTGGGGACAATACTTCTATTCACTGTGATCATGAATGAAGTGAGGACTGGAAAGCTGCAGAATGTTTCTTTATATGATGATTTCGACATTCGAGGGTCCACGTCTGACCATGAGCCCCCCTGCCCTGGTCTAAGGGTAGAGACTGTGGCACTGATGCCGTCACTGTGGTTTAACCCTTCCTCCGAAGACCTGAGCGCAGGTGGTCAAGTTCAATATGAGTGCAGCCTGCAGTGTAAAGAATGGTGGTCTTCATGCCAGTCAGCATAGATGCTATCTAGATAGACCTATTTTGTCTGGACTCCACCAGGGTCACCACTGTCTCACCTCCCTCTTCCATAGACCGCATCTGCGAGGACCTTGAGGAATGGTTAAAAGGCCGGTAGACAGAGGTCGAATACTGAGGGGCGTCCTGACTTCTTACCAAGCTGCTTGCAACACAGCATGGCTGAAAAGCAACAAGGATGAAAACCGCCATTCTTTACACTGCAGCGTGCATGGAGGATATTGGCAAAGGGTGGACAATGAAAGTGTTACACAATGCTGGCGGCTGAATCGATTTAGCATCGAGGAGATCGGAGTCTCGAAATATGTCCTGCTGCAAATGCTGCTTACATGACTGCCCCCTACTGATGGCAGGCAGCATTACAGCTAATCAAATTAATTAGTAAACCCGGCTGTGGCCTCTTCCCTGCCCCCAGATACCCCCAGTGCAGCTCCGTATTTGCCTTCTATCAATCCTGAGGGGAAATAGGAGCCTCGAAATACGTCCTGCTGCAAATACTGCTTACATGAGGTTCCCCGTACTAGTGACTGGCATCATTACAGCTAATCAGATGAATCAGTAACACCTCCTGTAGACACTTCTCTCCCCCCGAAACCTTTATAATATTCTATTGTTCCGTCACATCAGATCCTCTGGGGAGTTAGGAGCCTTTAAATACGTCCTGCTGCAAATACTAATAACATGTGATCCCCCTACTGGTGGCAGGCAGCATTACAGCTAATCAGATGAATCAGTAACACCTCCTGTAGACCCTTCTCCCCCCCCCCCGAAACCTTTATAAATATTCTATTGTTCCGTCACATCAGATCCTCCGGCGAGATCAGAGCCTTGAAATACGTCCTGCTGCAAATACTAATAACATGTGGTCCCCCCTATTGGTGGCAGGCAGCATTACAGCTAATCAGATGAATGGGTAACCCATCCTGTAGACCCTTCCCTGCCCCAGATACCCCCCCCCGATGTGGCTCCATAATGGCCTTCAATTGCACCGTCACATCAGATCCTGCAGGGAAATGGGAGCCTCAAAATACGTCCTGCTGCAAATACTGCTCACATGAGGATCCCCCTACTGGTGGCAGGCAGCATTACAGCTAATCAGATGAATGGGTAACCCATCCTGCAGCCCCAGTTACTTCCCCCCATCACGGTAATCGCCTTCTATTGCTCCGTCACATGGGATCCTGTGGATTTATCTTCCCATTACGTTGCTAATCCATTTAGAAGCGTCTGGCTAATACATCCCCGTCAGAGCTCCATCCGCCACCGCCGGGATTTGGGAAAGCAGTTTTTGGTGCCCGGGACTATATTTACCGTCCTATTTTTAGAGTGAAATGTTTGTCGGTCGTTGGGTTTTTCCTTTTTCCCCCGAGGCCCGGGGCGGCTCCCAACAACCAGAAGAATTCACACGAAATTCCCCGGGGGGGAAAGGAAAAAGGCGTCATTGAAACAAAGAGATTTCTGCTGAAGCCGGGGAAAAGGGCGATCTGCAGGCCGAGCCCCAGGAAAAAACCCCGGAGCCAGCATTTATTATACCCCCTCGCTGTATGGGGGTTGAGACAAACCTCAGAAAAAATGCCCCATGGGAACAAGATATGCAAAGCAGGGGGGTTAAAGGGGGGGGGGGCCGGGGAAAATGAGAATTTTAGAGAGCCAAAGAGGGGGTTTCACTTCCCGCCCCCACCCTTTTAAAGGGGTTTTGTACCCTTTTAAAAGGGGGGTCCCCCGGCCCAGATGAGGGCCCGGGCCCGGGTTTATTGTGCACAGGCAGGCGGGGGCCCATTAACTTCCCTTTTAAAGGGCCCATCACCATTTTCCCCCCATGACTCATTCTCTTTTAAGTTTGAGCCTCCCCCCATTCAAACAAATAAAGTTGGATCCAAAAGGGCCCGACTTAAAAATGGCCCCCCATGGGAAACCCCCCATCTGGAAAATTTTTCCCCCCCTCCCATATACTAATGTGCCACAAACAGGGAGTTGAGACCCCCAAACCCCATTCCCTTTTTTATTTAGGTGCTTCCATATAAAGGGCCCCCACCCTGTTTTTTTGAATATCATCAAAAAGTGACTTTATTTCAGTAATTCAATACATAAAAATTTACAAACTTTTATTAATAGAGTCATTTCGACAGAGGGATTATTTCTTTGTTTGTTTTGTTAATGTTGATGATTAAAGGAAAAAACAAAAAGGGCATTATCTCAGAAAATTAAAGGGAGGGAGGTGAAGGGTTCAAAACCACGCTGCCTTTTTTCCACCCCGACACAAAGGGTGAATATAATATTGATTAGTCAACCCTGTTTCGCCCTTCCTCAAGACAAATCCATATTTATATTTCCCGGGTTTTTGGGAGGGCCTGACTAATAAATCAATATTATATTCAAACCCTTTTTATTATGGGGGAATACGGCCCGGGCGGTGTTTAAAACCCCTTTATCCTCCCTACTGTAATTTTTTAATTAAAACTTTGGGTTTTCAATGGGTTGTAAACCATAAAACTCAACATTAACAGAAAAATACACATGAAATAGATCCCTCTGTGTGTAATGAAATCTAAATAATAGATGGGGTTTTCACTTTATGTATTGAATTACTGAAATAAAGTCACTTGCCCCCGGGAATAGTTCTCACAGCTGAGGTTTTGTTACAAATTTTATCCAGGCTTGGCTTTTTTTTTTAAAAAAACCAAAACACTTGAATCCCGGCCGAAAATTTTATTTGCCCTTTTGCAAAAAGGGATTTGTGCTGCCGACGTGTTCAGCGACTGGGACTTTAACTGTAAAAGAATCTGCAGCTGTGGAAAGTACCCGGGGTGGTGGTTTTAAAATCTGTGATAGAAATTTTAACCCCCAATGATAAAATCCGGGCAGATCCCTTTAGGTTTGGAAACCCCGGGGTGGGGGACCAGCGGGTCCCCCGGGGCTCCGGGGGGCAGATCTCCCCGGTGACATTTGGGGTTTGCACCGATCTCTGGAGGAAAACTCCCGTAAATTCTACATTTAAAAAACTG